>MU129023.1:0-52163 GCA_014904985.1 Hydnum rufescens UP504 | reverse complement strand
TAGAAACAAAAATAGTAAATAAACAAATAATCTAGCACAGCCATGGATTGGCCGATAGACGGCCAAAAAAACTGAATTGGAATGGCTTGATTTCGGCCGAAAGGTCTGGGGACCTCTTAGGTACCATTTTCTGCCCCGAAAGTGGTACCTAAATTAGGTCCCCTATGTGACTGACCAGCCTGGTAGCCAACATGATTGTGGCCTTGCTATGCTCAAATTCAAATCATGTTACAGTTACGTACTGCTTCGGAAGGCCATTATTCCTAAAGCTTACCTGAGTCCGAGTTCTATGGCTGCATCATGGAGAATTATTTTAAGTATATCCTTCCAGCACATTCTGACCTGAATTGAATCACTAATTTGCTTCATCCTCTTATAGCCAACCTCGCCAAGCAGTCTGCTTCCGAGGTTCCAACTTTGCAAAAGGGGCTCACGGATCCAAATTCGTGCATGACTTGCACTCACAGCATGTCAGGCAGTCAGTTCAGGTGTGTTGTGAATGGAAACTCCTCTGCCATTGCACAGATGTTGATATCGAGGGTATGGATGATGAATCTTGTTCTCATAGAGGATCAGACTAATCGATCTAGTTTCTTAACCAGCGGGATACTTTGTCGCTAGGACTGCTCAGAATTTTGGCAAGGATTTTATAGGTGTTCAAGGACCAATAAGGACAAATGCAATTTTTTTGGTGAGTGCCTGACTCTAGTTCTCACATATTTATGTTTCTTTGACATATTGTTATTATGACTTAGCATGGTCTCACGAGCCTGCCGTGATTTCAACTGGCACCACTGGCACAATGTCTATGGATGATAATACGACTCGCGATTCCACCACTCCTGCTCACACTTCACACTATCATGACAGTCAACCTGTATCCACCAGTCCAGTCCATCTGGGCCAATCCCATTCCTCTTCCTTAGTGTCAATGTCTCATGAAGAAATGTGGGCCAAAATATCGCTTTTGATGGCTCAACTCATGGAAAAGGAGGAGGAAATTAGAGTGGCAATGCACTGGAAGGAAGAGGCAGAAGCCAAGCTGGAGGATATAAAGGATGTCTTCGGTCAATTTTAGATCATTGACAATGTTATAATAATCTTTCCAATTCATTTTGAATTATCTAACTTTGTGGCCTAAACTATGGCTGTCATCATGGAGAATTATTCCAAGTATATCCTTCAGCACATTCTGACCTGAATTGAATCACTAATTTGCTTCATCCTCTTATAGCCAACTCGCCAAGCAGTCTGCTTCCGAGGTTCACTTTGCAAAAGGGGCTCACGATCCAAATTCATGCATGACTTGCACTCACAGCATGTCAGGCAGTCAGTTCAGGTGTGTTGTGAATGGGAAACTCCTCTGCCATTGCACAGATGTTGATATCGAGGGTATGGATGATGAAGCTTGTTCTCATAGAGGATCGGACTAATTGATCTATTTCTTAACCAGCAGGATACTTTGTCACTAGGACTGCTCAGAATTTTGGCAAGGATTTTATAGGTGTTCAAGGACCAATAAGGACAAATGCAATTTCTTTGGTGAGTGCCTGACTCTAGTTCTCACATATTTATGTTTCTTTGACATATTGTTATTATGACTTAGCATGGTCTCACAAGCCTGCTGTGATTTCAACTGGGACCACTGGCACAATGTCTATGGATGATAATACAACTCGCAATTCCACCACTCCTGCTCACACTTCACACTATCATGACAGTCAACCTTTATCCACCAGTCCAGTCCATCTGGGCCAATCCCATTCCTCTTCCTTAGTGTCAATGTCTCATGAAGAAATGTGGGCCAAAATATCGCTTTTGATGGCTCAACTCATGGAAAAGGAGGAGGAAATTAGAGTGGCAATGCACTGGAAGGAAGAGGCAGAAGCCAAGCTGGAGGATAGAAAGGATGTTCTTCGGTCAATTTTAGATCATTGACAATGTTAATTAATAATCTTTCCAATTCATTTTGAATTATCTAACTTTGTGGCCTAACTAAGTAACATAGGCAATCAAGGAATGTACTATATACTCTTAACATGATTATACAGGTAATTCAAGTGAAATTAACTATGAAGTGTATAAGGATTGTATTAGTATTAAAGTCAAAGAATGAAATAGCGATGAGGGGACAATTGGTGTAGGCAAATAGCATCGACCTGTTCTATTTCTTTGGAATTACCACCACCCTCTGCCCAGATGAGCACCTTGGGTTCATCCTTATTTCTGAATGCAGGACTTCCTGGGGTATTGGCTGTACCAACTTCAGTTGAACTCAAACTCATGGAGGCATGAGGGACCACACTCTCTGGAGAGCTCACGGAGTTGGGATTGATATTGTTGGCCATTCGTATGTGCTTTGACACTGATTCCTTGAGGGTTGAGGGGTCAACAGCCTTGCACTTTTCTGTTGTCACATTGACACTCATCCCTATGGCAGTGGGGGTGCACGATGTCCAAGTTCTCCAGGCCGGGAAACAATCAGGATTGTGGGTCGCAGGTTGTGGGACTTTGTAAGAAATCCCCAGCAATGTTAATGCATCGCAAAGAGCACGTCAATCGGCGGGGTCCCTTCCACAGAGGTCAGGTTCTTTGCACTATTTCCTCTGTGGGTCATTGTCAAAAACCATTTGATCTTGATGTCCTTCAGATGTTCAAATCCCCATGTTCTGAGCATCCATTCTGATTCCAGAGAAACTTGGGATACTTGTATTGGAATATCGTTGCCCTTGCAGAGTTGGGTCCAATATGGATGAATGCTGACAAATGATGAGATTGCTTGTTTTTGAGAGTCTTTGGTGACCTCAAGAACAATGGCTGATGACTGAGAGTTGAAGCAGATCATCAGAACTCAGTATGAAGTGAACACCGAGGAAAGATGAAAGGACATACTCCCCCATGAGTCCAAATTGATGTCAATTGGATATCTGCCAAGATGCACCATATGACCAACATACTGAGACCATTAGCAAATAAGCCTTCTTGACAGTCAATCGAATTATGGAGGTGGCAATGACTACTAGCATAAGGGATGCCAGTGGAAACGAACAGGCAGGTGAGGTCCGGTGTTGGTGTTGATGGCATATTGACCAAGAAAGGGCACAGACCCACTTGCCACCTGATAGGGGTAGTGCGGAGCACACAAGGCTCGCAGTTGACCTTACAAGTGGGTAATGGAAATCTGAAGATGGGGTTGGTGCAGGCAGAACTCGCAGTGGACCTTCAAGATGGCTGATTTGCCCTGTTAATTGACCAAGAAGAGTGGCACAGAGCCCAAGGCTCATGGCAGTCTTCCAGACTTAGAGCACACAGAAGCAAATTTCCATGCTCGACAAAATGGAACTATCAGTTGCTCACTCACAACCCACAACCCTCACCACAAATCACAGCGAGCTCAGTGAGTTGTCTGAGCCTGATGCTCAGTCACAACCCATGCCCCTCACCACAGATCACAGTGAGCCCAGCGGGTTGTCTGAGCATCGCATACAGTCAGACACAGATTCTCAACAAGAGTTGGGCCAGGAGATTGTTGCAGACCCTGCTCTTCGTAGCAGGCAATGTGGCTCCTCTGCTCTAGGGACTTGTGTGCCTTGGACTTGGGCTAAGAATGGCAATTTGGTGGCACCGTCATCGGACAGGATTTGGGCAGATTTATTTGACACAGTGGATAGTTGGGAAAAGTACTCTCAAAATCATGCATCCCAGATGGACCGTACATTCCTTTTCTCCTCTTTTGCCCTTCCTTGTTGACTCACATTTGTGTTGCTAGTGAGGCCTTTATTACGGATATACTACGTCCAGAAGGAGTGGACTCTGGTGTTCTCAAATAGTCAGCGGCACTTCTAATTCTTGGGCTTCCCAACATCCCCCAATATGGGGCATGCCCCACATAACCAGGCGTTGCTGCCAAAGCCAACTAAGTGGCCTCTTCACCCTTGTGGAACTTTGGAACCCCACAACTACACTCTTCAGCCAAATATGCTCAATCCCTCAACCCCTTATCGTCCTTATATCTATCGCCTCAAGTCTGATCTGCCTCCTTATGTCTCCACAATGTGCTCAATGAATGATGGGATAAAAACCCCTCTGCCTTACTATAAAGAGCTATATCAGCAATTTTTCGCAGATTCCTTCACCATTACAAGGGACTGGGAAATAATTGCTGAGGCATGGAAGGTGCTGGGAATTCCCCCTCTCCCCACCAAGCCACATGGTCTAGAGAAGCAATACTCTGTGCAGCTCATTGAGGACTTCATTTGGGAAAATCTGGAACTCTCTCTTAATTTACTCATGAATTATGCCTATGATAACAGAGGATTTGCCAAATACGTCATGCACATTTGCTTCGACCATCTTGCACGTACATACAAATTAGAACTGCTGAGCTTTGGTGTGGATGACCGACGGGTTGGGGCTATATATCACTTCCCCCTCAATCCTGATGTTGGATCTGTGGTGGACGATATGATTCGATGAGGTGTACCAGTCTTTGGTGTTCAGGAGTATCTGTCCTGGGTTCATCATGATATTATTCCCAATCACACTCCCAAATCTCCTGAGGTGTCAGCAGCTGCAGATGCAGAGTCTGCTGCTGCGATGAAGCAGTGGAAGGTGGATAGGCTCCAAGTTGAGGAGCACATGGTGCATGTCGAAATTCCTCTGATCCATGTCTTGCACCCTGATCCGTGGCATATAAGACCACATGAGGGATATCCTGGCAAATGCAGTCGTGATGATGAAGAACACTCCCTATCATACATTGCAAGCCATATGTTTGGTGCCAATGATATGTGTGAAACACATGTGGCCATCTTGCATGACTTGCTTGGCCCTGGTCCATGGCCCTCTGCCCAGACATATGTGGTGCTGGGATTCTGTTGGGTGTATGAGTATGGGGAAAGGATCAAAGTCTATGATAATGAAGAGGATGATCCAATGTTCAGCACACCAAAACCTGCAGCAAGCAGTGGTGTGGATGACAACGACAGAATGGACATCTTTGGGTGATCATGGGGAATCCTTTCAACACAGAATTTGATGACACTTATGATGGCCATGATGAAGATGATGATTATTGGAGAGAACCATCCCCCTTGGATCCTTGTCAAGAGAATGCCACAAAGGCCCTCATATCTGCTGCAGAAAATGGGGATGATAGTGCATGGCAGAGAATCGAACTTGCGCTGAGAGGGGCTCATGGGAAGAAAAGGGGAAAGTCATGTAATGAGAAACCCACCCAGAGTGACTTCGAGACTGCACTCATGAGGCTATGGAGGTCATCCACAAAAGAAGAGAGGCAACGTGACAACGATGCAAGGTGCTGTGCGAAGCAGGCTCAATGTGCAAAGGATTATGTAGAGGCAGATCAAAGCAGAAATGAGTTGGAAGCCATAGAAAAGTTGAAAGCAGAGGAGCTTAGACAGGAAGCAGAAACACATGTACATGAAGTCGAGCAGCATGAACATGAAGCCTCTCAATCTCACCAGAGTGCTCCTACTGTCTCATCTGTGCCTCCACCACCACCACCACCTACGCCTGCACCCCATCATCCCCCTGCCACCTCTGGCTCTGCACAGCATGCCCTGCTGCCTCTACCACTGGCCCTGCCTCGCTACCTCCTCAACCCCCTGCACCTGCTCCTGGACTTCCTGATGTCAACACTCCATGCCTTGTGGCCCCTGTTCGGCATCCCCCCCCTGCCCTGGACTCTTCATATCGTCGTTCTGCTGCCCGTCCCCTGAGCCTTGTCCTGTCCCCTGTCTCGAGAACCCCCAAGAGCACCTTGGGGTATGCTTATTCCCCCGAGAGGCCACTGGGAGCCCCAAGGGTCCAAGAATGGCAACGTGATTCTCTTGCACCATTGTGGGACAATCAGAGCCAATGAGATCGGGACAGAGCCACCAAACAGGCCAGATCATCAAGGGGGCTGTCTGAGTCCCTTCGATGTCCAGCTGGAAGGCAATCCTCTCTGTCTCCACAGAGACATATTTGGTCAAGGACACCACCATGTCAAGGACACTCTCGGTCCCCACAACAACACTCCTGGTCATGGACTCCACCAAGATGACAACACTCCCGATCTCCACGAAGACAATCCCTGTCACCAGGAGCTCATGGGCCACAATCACTGCAAAGTTGAGGGCATTCTCCTCACTCTTTGCCTCCCCCACCCAACTCGGGGCTGGAGTCTCGTTTGACTCCCTTAGTGGCAGGACCATCGTCTAGTGCGATGAAGCCTGGTAACAATGTATCATGGCCCCCACCCGAGTGCCTGAGAATGGCTCACTGGCCAGCGTTGGATATTGAAGGGATTGATTGCACAGAGGAGCCTATGGATTGGGTGCAGAGATATTCTGAGCATGGGGTCCTTGCAGCTCGCAGGCTGAGGCCGAATCGAAGGAAGGGGGCACAATACCACATGTACCTCCTGTTCAAGGACATGGCTAAGCGTGATTCCTGTCTCCAGATATTGGCAGGGTCTCTGGTCAACAACCAGGTGGAGTCTTTCCAGTACAAAAATGACCTGGTGAACTGCTTAGGAGTGACAGAAGTGCAGTACATGCAGGAGGCCTACATCAATGCCCATTCTATGGCTGAGGTTAAGGAGCTTCTGGCCGTTGGTCCAATCCCCTACTTGATACCCCTCAATGCCATCAATGAGATGCTGGATTACAAGCAGTTTCCAGCTCTGATAGATCCCTGCCCTGGTCCACAGCAAAGTCACCCCATGACTTCTGTTGAATTTGACATGGAATGGCTAAGCAGGTGACTCTATAGTGCGTGCCAGGGAAACCCAGCTTCTGTGACCATTGGGATGCAATGTATGGAGATGCAGTTGATTGCACATAAAACACCTGTCAAGGGTACCCCACTCAGTTTCAACTTGAATATCTGGCCAACTGTTGGGGGCACAATGAACTCAGACATTCACCAGATCGCAAGGTGGGCAATTGCTGATCTCAGCAGCAGCAGTGTTTCTTCAAATTTGGAGAGTTTTGCATGTACAAAAGTTCGACCGGCATGGTGAATAATATTGGAACCAGAGCTGGATTGACCTCAGTATTTCAAGCCCACTGCATAGTCCTCTTCCTCTTTGTTATCAACCTGTTTGTTGTCAATACCTTCATCACCTCCGTCATCATCATCATCTTTGTCATTGCCCCATTATCATCATCTTCGTCTCCTTCCCCCCTTGGCATTACTATTTTTCTCTTCGTTTCTGATGTATGTATGGATTTATGTATGTATGTAATGATACATCTAGGATGAATATAGTCATCCACCCGCTCTACATTTTCCCACCCACCCTTAGAATAATTTCGAGTATGTAGTCGAACTGCTCTTGGCCCCCTGCTGGAGCCTACACGGTATGTAAATGAGAATTCCGACCAACGCTCGCTCTTCATTCAGACCTGGAGAAATTACGGCAATCGACCGATATCTGATTCGTTCTCAGCGTCTTATCTCTCACTCGATGACCAGTGCTCTGGAGTTTGACAGCTGCACTCTTGCTGACTCACTCCAAACTCTCTGGAGTTGACCATACTCACACTGTCTCTACATATCTTGTGTTGAGTTTGACAGTGCTTGCCACTCCCACACTCCTGAGCTGCACTCACTTCAACTTTTCCACACATCCATGGTCTGAGTTGACAGTGCTTTGCTCCCACTCCGACTACCTAGTCTCACTTTCCACATCCATGGCCTGGAGTTTGACAGTACACTGCATTGTGCTCCCAACTCCAGCTGTGTTAATATCTGGTTTTCCATCCAGCCATCATGGTTTGGATTTTGACACTGCACCTATTGCACTCCCCTGCTGCTAAAATCCCAAGTTCCATAACAACATACTCCTTCACATTCGCTATGCCACCAAAAGCATGAAAAACGTATAAGAGAAATAAACGGGTGACAGTGCCGACTGCCAGCCCAGCCTTTTCTAAGGGTAAAATGGCGGAGTCTTCTATGGCCAGGCCTTCCACTAAGCCCAGAGCAATGGGGTCATCTGATGCACCCATGAAAAGTGTAGTTGGTGATCTAGTTCAACAGTCAGCAGCTCCTCACATGAAATGGAGTGTTGAAATACCACCACGACAGTCAGATGCACCATTGTCGTCGGGGGCCCTCCACCCCCCAATCCAATCCATGGTGGACGTAAGTCCTGCTCACTCACCTGTCGGCTCCATTGCCAATTCCCTGGTTCACAATACTGTCAATTCTCCAGCCCTCTCTACAGGCAGTTCTCTGGCCCCTCGGAATTCCTTGGGCTCTCCTCATGGTTCCCCAGCTTCCCCTGGCAATTCTCCGTACCACTCTTCGCTCCAGTTGTGTTCGCCCCACTTGCGTTCGCCCCTTGCCTTTTATTTTGACGAACCGGATTTTGATTTCCACACTCACACTCCCACTCCCACTCAAGACCATAGGGATGATACTCCCCTGTTCCTTGATGATGGGGAAGGAAGTGAGGATGAGATTGACCATGGTCTTGAGAATGGTGGAGACATTGATAGTGGCAACGAGGTCCTGGCCAAATCTCTTGGAGGCCCCTTTACTGAGCAACAAATTGCTGAGATTAGGGAGATAGTTGATGCTATGAATCAACAGCTAGAGCAAAAGGCCAAGGAATGGGAGTGACCTCTGGAGTCAGTGATGCGGATTGGCAACCTTGGCATCAATACCAGAGAATGACGAAGTGGAGGGAATCCGTGGAATGTGTTTCATCACTCGTATGAGAAGGATTCTGACCTGGATCGGCCTCATCATGAGTATGTGGAGAAGGTTATACAGCCTGCATACCGTTTGCTCATTCTTGAACATGGTGGCAAAGACTCTGCTGAGTGGAAGAAGAAGGCCAAAGAACTTGTGGAACAACACAATGCTTCAAAGGCTGCCCAGGCCGCTGTGATCACACTATCTCCTGCTGCTATGGGTAAAGTCATCAAGCAAACAACAAAACATTGGACCAATGATTTGAAATGGATGGCTACTATGAACATCCATGGGTTCTGCGCATTGTTTAGCGGCATTCCTGATGAGGCAGCATCCAAACACAATGCTGTGTTTACTGGGACACCGGCGATGAAAGCATGGCTGGATGAATCATTTCCCAAGGACAGCACATTGCTGAAGATGATTCATTCTCACATCCTAGTCTATCAGGGGGAGCAGCGGCTGCAAAGGGATGTGAGGCAGAAGGTCCCAAAAACTATGCACATGATGCAGAAGGAGATTTCAGAAGAGCTCCAAAATCTTCTGAAGCCATTTGTTGGCCACGTCCCTAGGGTGCCATGGGCAACTCTACCCAGATTCCTTGCCAACAATCATCTGAAGATGGAGAATTGGGTCACAGAGTTGGACTTTCCAAATCTAATGTCACTTGATGTATCAGTGGTCCAAACAGATAGTTGGAAGAAACTGTGGCGGGCATTTTTTGAACCGAAGGATGATTCGCAGCGGGTTCGAATTCTACAGTTGGCGGATGACACGAGATTGCCAGATGACACTGCTATTGTTGTGGATCGATATAATGCAATACTTGTTACTGCTGGGCAAGCATACGAATCTGAGGGCTCGGGTGGACCAGAAAGTCATAATGGTGTGAATGGGGTGGGTTCTTCAGCCACTGAAAATGCTCCCCCCCCAGAACCCAACAACCCACAGTCAAATTCAGTTGCCACAGGCTCATCTAGATCCCGAAAGCGAAGGTCTGATACGAGTGGGGGACCGGTCCAGAAGAAGAAACGGGTTCGTGGTGGCAGGAAGAAGGGCACTAGGGATGTGATATCCAGTGAGTTCATAGCGGAGTCAGATGAAGAGCCTGAAGAGCAGGGGGCATCTACGTTTGATGCATCACTTGGTGGTATTTCTGGCAGTGCCTCAGGACCCGACCCATTCACTGTGCCAGTTAACTGGGAAAATGGGCTGAACACTGGAGTGTACAACCCTGTGGTGCCAAATGATGTCCCTCCTAGCAACTTTGATGCATTGCTTGCACAATATCCTGATTTGGGCCTTGGATTGAATGTGTTTGCTGGATCCTCCTTATTTTGAGCTCTTTTGTCATCCTGTTGGATTCATGTCCTTGTCAATCTTGTAGTTTCTCATCTCTTGAATAGATAATAGATGTACACTGATTAATTTAACTTGGAAGCTCATTGATACATTGATCTATGTAGTCTAAGTCCCCATGTTGATATTATTTGAGATCAAAAGACCATGTCTGTCGCCTGAGGTCATGGCATTGAAATTATTTGAGATCAAAGGATTTTGATGCCTCATAGGCAATTAATTTGATGTGGTTTGACATGTCTTTTGAGATCAGTCCAAGTGGCTGACTGAGGTGGCCACAGTCCAAGATTGTTGAATCAAGGACGAAAGGAGAGGGCCACAGAGTCAATCCGTAGGTTAAGGTCTGATTGAATGAAAGGCCTTGAGGTTGAGAATTTGTCTTGCTAGGGCGGGCTTGCTCTAACAATGAATGAATGGATGATTTGATTCAGAAATCACACTGATGGCTCTCCTCTTGAGGGCCTATCCAAAGCGTGAACAATACTAGATATGGTCTGGAAATCACCCTGGTGCCAACAGCTGTCCTTCAAGACTTTAGAGACTGAGGGTGAGGGGGAAATCAATCAAAATTCACATCCCCTGTACTTAATATACATCTTGGAATAATTCCATAGTAACCAGCAGAAAGGTGGGGTTAAGGCAAAAATGATGAAAAAGAGATCAAGTCAAAAGCTTCAAAACTGAAGGAGATATTCAATTAACAAGTCAGAATAGGGGAATATGGCTTAACCAAGGTATTCCTCCTCTCCTACTGAACAGAATCCCTTGGGGAAAGGTGGAACTGGTCGCCCTAGACGTACCCTCCATCGGACATAGAGTGCCGGAACCATAATTGCCTTTAGTAATCAGAAAAGCGGAGGTAAAAGTGAAATGAGACATGGGGAGACTAGATTACAGAGAGCCGAGTTCTAATCCGCTCGTTTTTCCCTTGGTACCATTCGATGCGGATTTTCAGCGTCTTTCCAGGGGTGGCCGTTACTAACGAATCGGATCAAAACTGGTGGAGATATTCGCGAAATACTGAAGGATAGTGTGAAGCATGAGGTAAAATCGACCTGGAGGGTGCAGTTCGCATCCGATAAACACGTATGTGGTACCTTTGGATAGGTATTGATCGTAGCTTTCTGGGCGCTATCTTTCCGAGTCGATCCGATCGAAAATGAGGGAGATATTCGCGAAATACTCCTTGAGAGTATGGGAATAGCCCCTATTTAACATGTGACTAATCTGCAAGTTGGATCCAAAGGATTAGGCAATCTTTATTATATAATTGGGACTCATATATCCCCGCCAAGGCAATGAGCAATGCATAATGGATTGAGTACCAAACAAACAGGGCAAGTTGAATTGCCTGAGCCACAGTTGGCTGGGCTTGAAGTAACTATAATTTGAGGTAGTCTGTTGAAGACTTGGAGATGGACAAATAAATGTCTCGTGTACAAGGTGGAGGAAAGAGAAATAAAATGGGTCTTGGAGAATTGAAATCCACGTCGCATGGCAATCAAAGGAAGGATAGGTATTGAAAGGATTGGAATTGAATCAATTGGATTCGTTTGAGGAGGTAGTTGGGTCCTGAAGTGGATCTATGTAGTAGGGTTTTATCCCTCCAACAGCGGTGGTCAATAGAGCCGCATAGGTTACAGTAGTATACTTGCAGGCATTCAATGTAATGGGAGGTTCAGCACGACATGCAAAATAGGTACAGCACTCCCTGGTTTCTAAACATAGATGCATCTTCTTCTGATGCGAAGCTGAACGAGATTGATGCACTTGATTGGAGTACAAGGGCTGACTCATATCCAAGCCATGATGGCTGGACATGCATTTCCAGGCCCTTGAACCCTGCCCATTTGTCAGCAAGCTCCTCTGTTACCTATTGAGTTGTTGTGTGTAGGCCATTGATGTGTGTCAGAACATGATCAAGTTTTACCCTGTGGTAGACATGATCAGGGTGTGCTTTGAACTCATTTGGACTAAGGAGAGAGGCAATTAGAGCATAGTAGTCTTTCAAGTCATCTGCAGTTGTACGTTCACCTGTGATGATGACTGTGTTCCCATTGAGCGAATATTGGATCGCATCAATACGGTCTACTTGGCAGGCATTTGTGTGGGCTAATGCATCATTGATCTTTGATACTATAGTGTGGCCTACCTCATGTTTCTCAGGCTCGATCTTGGGGAAGAATTCAATGAGGAGGTGGCAATTGTGGTTTCGCTGGGAAGGGTTTGATGGGGGTGGCATAACCTTCTTCTTTGGCTGTGGTTTAATCAGGAGTGGGTTGCTTGACTGTTTCATGCTGGTGGACCATGGGGCGGGGGCATGGATCGATGCCAAGAGGTTGTTCTGCAGTGCCCTGTTAAATCTATCTGCTTGTGCATTGTCCAGGAGCACATGTGGCAATTTAGACTCTAGGATACACATGAGAGTTGCAATGGAATCAGCATTTTGGGCCAGGGCAGACGCCTGTTCAGCATTGGTATGGCGAAGTGCTGACAACAGGGGGTCTTCAGGTTGGTCATCAGATGTCAGATACGAGGCATCTATGACCCCCATGTATATGGCTAGGTTGCATGTGATCTTCCTCAGTGGGTGTGCCAGTATCTCCATGTGCGGGTCTTCCTCAGTCCCAGCTGAGTCTATGTCATGAATAACATCAAAGGCACAGGACAGTTTCCTAACAGTGTACTTGATTTGTCCCAGGATTGGGAACTCTTCCTCCTCAACTGCCATGTCTGCTGCTGTGTCAGCCTGTTTGCTCACTGCTTCAGAGTTTTCCCTTGTTGGGCTTGCTGCCATAGCTGCAGAAGTTTGTGTTGCCATTGGGGCTGCCCCATGACTTCTCACAGTTAGACGGTCCCTAGGATTTGTCGGGTATGGTGAGTCCCAATGGTCTTGCTTTGATGCTACCATTCTTCCATGGAGGTCAAGTCTAACAGTTCCTTCAACAAAGGGTGACTTAAAATGGCCCAGGCTGGGCTCATTTTGTTTGGACATATCAGATGGGGCCCTTTTTAGGTGGGGAGGGGGTACAGGATGTGATGGGGGATGTATGGAACTCGTTTCAATCTTTCAATTTCACTTTGAAACTGGGCAACTGCCGGTGTTGAGTCCCGGGTTCAATTTACCAGCAATTGCTGGAAAATTTTTACTGTTGCACAACACCACTACCTTGATCTACCAAGAGCCCAGGACAAGCCACCACACCCCAGTATAGACTGGGGTGTGGTGTTAAGGTATGTTATTATGATTTTAGCTACTCTAGTGCAAAAAGGGCAGCCTCTGGCTGCCCTTTTTGCACTACTATTGATTTTTTTTAACTAACCTGTCGACCCCCCATTATAGGATCCCCTAAGTGCTCACCCAGGGGCCCCCATTCCCTCTGGTGGGCCCCTCTGACCCCTGCCCCACCCCTCCAGTTGGTCTGGGGCAGGGGTGCCCCCTCTTTTTTGCATGACTGGCACACGAGTGCTGGTCATGTGACCTATATTATATAATATAATTAATTATGTCATCAATTAATTATATAATATATTACATAATACTATTATTGTGCACAATTATGTCACCGCTTTTTGGGTAAATTACATAATTTCCTATTTAGGCTATTATGTAATTACCTTTCCATATTGGGAATCCACAGGCCCACTGACTCATTCAGGGGTGTCCCCAGGCATTCCAGGACCTATCCCGATACCCCCCAACCAAATATATCCATATGCTTCTGCTCAGTGTTTGATTCTGCTCCAGAAAGATGGCCAGATGTCAATTTGACATCCAAGGATTGTCAATTGACATCAAAGAAAAAATAGGCCTCTTAGGCTGACTAGATGAGGGATTTGTCCTGCCTATTAAGGTCAGCCCAAGTGGCTGACCAAGGTGCACCTATGCTCCTACCATCCAAAAGCAATCTTTTCTTGTCATTCTCACACTAGCTGAAAAACTAGACCTTGAACTCATTCACTTTGATGTCAAATCAGCTTTTCTGAATCCAGTTCTCAAGCAGCTCATCTATATGGAACCACCTCCAGGTTTCCACCCACCTAAACCAGGGCTTGTATGGCAACTCCTTTGAAGTCTTTATGGTCTTAAGCAGGCTGAATGCAAACAGTACCTGGAAATGAAAAGTGAGTTTTCAAAAATCAGCTGGACTAGAACTGATGCAGACTATGCAGTTTTCATCCAATGACACAAAAATGGGACCAGCATACTTGGTGCCCATGTCAATGATGTTTTACTCACCATACCAAAACTCTCACTGACTCACTGGAAGACCAATCTCCTTGGTACCTTCAATATGCATTACATGAGCAAGATCAAGTGGTTTACTGGAATTAAAGTTATATGTGACCATGTCTGATGAACTATTGCCATTTCCCAAGACCTCTATACTCATGATATTCTGGAGTATTTTGGCATGAGTGATGCCCACCCTATGGCCACTCCAATGGCAGCTAAGCTGAAGCTGGAAAAGCTGAGCTCACCTGCCATTGATACTCGGCTCTACCAGTCTATGCTAGGGTCCATGATATATGCTATGACCAGAACCCAGCCAGACCTTGCCTTTGCCATGGGATATCTCAGCCATCATGCTGCAACACCTGGAAATGAACATTTGGCCACCCTAAAACAAGTCTACCATTACCTCCTCAAGACCAAGGATGCATGGAGTTCCCAAAAACAGTTGACCATTGTTCTCTCAAGCATGGAAGCAGAATACATGGTGATAACTCAAGAGACCCATGATGCTTTGTGGTTCCATCACCTGCTCAGTGACCTGGACTACCCTATGTCTTGTTGAGAGACAAGCTATGGTGGTGACTGAAAAGAGTCTTTGGACAGAAAGCTACTCAATGTAAATACATGTAAACAGTCTCCTCTCATCATCCTCCCTCAATCCAATATGTGAACAGAGTGGATATGTGGATTGAAACCTAGAATACACAAGGAGATCTGGAGAATTCCAACTCATTGGTATCCACAGTGGCAATCTTGGCAGACATTGTGGATGGGGACTTGTAGTCATGCAGTGTGGTAGTGAGGTTTTCCATTGCTGTGGCCAATCTATCCCCTCCCTGAGCTGGCTGTGGGCACTTGTTTGTGAAGTGGCCAAGCTGATGGCAGTTGTGGCATTCAATTGCATCCATATTGAATCTTGAATGGGTGGCATATGCAGAGGCAGACAGTTCAGGTTCAGGCTCTCTGACTCAGGACTCCTGGTCCACTAGTACCTGGATTATGGCATTGATGCTGTGCTTGTCATCATCGAGTGCAGCCAGTTGGACAATTACTGCATCATAGCAGTCACCAACACCTCGTGTGAGCATGACAAATATCTCATCAGCCTGTAATGTCACATTGAGGTCTGAGAGGATGCTGGCTTGGGAGTGGACAGCCACACACCAATCTCACATTGATTGGCTGGGGGCCTTAGACATGTTATATAGATGGCAGAGTTCTGTCATGCACACACCTAAACCTTGTGGCATTAACAAAGATTTGAGGGAATTCCATGCAATGGAGGCATCAGTACTGGATGAGATAGTTGTGTGTAGCAATGACTTGGAATGTACGAGGTGTGCTATGGCCTGGGAGGATTTGATTGTCCAATCAAGGACTTCAGAGGATGAATCGGAGCCTCTTGGTTTGGGGGTATGACCATGGATGATCTTCCAAAGGTCAAGATAGTGGGTAAGGAGGAGGGAGTCCATGTAGGTGGACCAAGTTTTGTAGTTTGTGCCATTTAATTTCACAAATAACAGGGAACTGGTAGACTGCATAGTGAGTTGGGTGTGGGGAAACAAATAAGGTATCATGGTGAAAGGAGAGAATGAAAGCAAAGTTCAGCAGACACTAGCCCAACATGAAAATGGGAAAAAATGGGAGAAGCCTCAAGTACTGTCAACACTAGACAGTTTGTGGGACACTACCACAAGGTCACGAGAACTCCACTGCTGACACTAGGCATCACCTCAGACTCAAGTGAGGTTTTTTTGGGCAAGGACACTACTTGCTTTCAGAAGCCCCAGAGTGATGGGCCCATAACCTGTTGAGAGACAAGCTATGGCAGTGACTGAAAAGAGTCCTTGGACAGAAAGCTACTTGATGTAAATACATGTAAACAGTCTCCTCTCATCATGTCTGAGCCAATGGTCATCCATGTGGACAATCAGTCAGCAATAGCTATCATGCAAAATGAAAATTTCTTGGAGCATACAAAGCATCTCAAGGTTGGACATCACTTTGTGTGTGAAAAACTTGAGGATGAATTTCTCTTGAGTATGTGCCAACCAATAAACAGCTTGCCAACATTCTCACAAAACCCCTGCCAAGGCATCAGTTCCAAATTTTAGCAGAGTTGATAGGTTTCAATGGTATCCACTCCTCTTGAGTGGGCATGTTGGAGATCAAGAGTCATGGGTCACAGATGGGGCTTAGTCATCACCCCCTTTTAGGTAGTTTTCCTTTTCAGGCAATTGCTATATAGTTCATTGTACTTGCCAATGGCTTTCCTCAGTCCTCTTATATGAGACTGAGCCATTTCCTAGTCTCTTGACATGATCAACCATTGAAGTGAACCAACCCATTGAATAATAACAGAAATACAGTCTCCCATCTACACACTGGCTGAACCAGATTTTGATTTGACAGTCATCAGTGCTCCCAACCCTTCTTCTATACTGGAACCTCCACCACCTTCTGGTTCCTCCCCATACTTTGATTCAGATACAACCAAACTAACACCAGGACTCTAGAGCTTCTCTAATGCTGAGTGCCATTTCAAGTTCAGGGTCCTATGAAGCTATCACCAAGTCAGCAGGTTGTGCATAATTGCCAATCTAAGGATCTAGGACTAGTTAGATGGGGTCCCAGCCTTGTGGTGTACTATCTAATTAGTTACTTTCATGGTAGGCACCAAAGTACAATTACCCCATTCTGGGGAAGAATACTTCACCATCCATACTACTATATGGGAGGGGGGATTTCCTAGGCCCCAGATATTCTGGTGGATATCCCAATACCAGTTGAAGTAAACAAGATATGGGTCAAACATTCTTTGGGGATATTTCCCAGAATGGAAATTGTCAACTGAAGGATGAACTCTACTGGTTAATTGTTACAGATATGTAGAACCACTGGCATCATCTACTTCCCACCAGTTCATGATGACATTGTACCCACTCCATGCCACACTTCAGGTGCTGAAAATCAATCTCAGTACTGTTGGGATTCCCAATGATGCGGCAGTGAGGGTGGCACAGGTATGCATGGTAGGCAGCAGGGACCCAGAGAATAAGCTCACGATTGGGTCCCAAAATCCATCCACCATAAAGTTGAAAGTGGGATGGTGGGAGTGGGAATAGGTGGACTGGATATTGGAAGATGTGTTTGGACACTGCCATGGGCAATTGCAAACTCATGAGAGTGTTGTCCTTAGAGCCAGAAGTGAGTAGGTTGCCATCATGTGAGAAAGCAATGGACTTGATGTAATGATGATGCCCTTCCACTGGCTGGCCAATGCTCACACTTGTCTCTGCATTCCAGAGTTGGATGGTCTTGTCATCAGAGCCAGAAGCAATCTGCTTCCCATCAGGGGAGAAAGCAATGGACCTGATCCAACCATGATGCCCTTCCATTGGCTGGCCAATGCTCACACCTGTCTCCACATTCCAGAGTCAGATGGTCTTGTCATGAGAGCCAGAAGCAATCTGCTTCCCATCAGGGGAGAAGGCAATTGACCTGATCCAATCATGATGCCCTTCCATTGGCTGGCCAATGCTCACACCTGTCTCTGCATTCCAGAGTTGGATGGTCCTGTCTGCAGAGCCAGAAGCAATCTGCTTCCCATCAGGGGAGAAAGTAATGGATGTGATGGGACCATGATGCCCTTCCATTGGCTGGCCAATGCTCACACCTGTCTCCACATTCCAGAGCCAGATGGTCTTGTCTGCAGAGCCAGAAGCAATCTGCTTCCCATCAGGGGAGAAAGCAATGGACCAGATCCAATCATGATGCCCTTCCATTGGCTGGCCAATGCTCACACCTGTCTCCACATTCCAGAGCCAGATGGTCTTGTCTGAGGAGCCAGAAGCAATCTGCTTCCCATCAGGGGAGAAAGCAATGGATGTGATGGGACCATGATGCCCTTCCATTGGCTGGCCAATGCTCACCCCTGTCTCCACATTCCAGAGTTGGATGGTCTTGTCTAGAGAGCCAGAAGCAATGTGCTTGTCATCAGGGGAGAAAGCAATGGATGTGATCTCTTTATCATGCCCCTCCATTGGCTGCCCAATGCTGGAACCTGTCTCCACATTCCACAGTTGGATGGTCTTGTCATCAGAGCCAGAAGCAATCTGCTTCCCATCAGGGGAGAAAGCAACTGATGATACATCAGACTGGTGTCCTTCTAAAATCAGCATGATATTTGGCCAGTCCTGAAGTTGTCCCTGAACAAGTTTTCCAACTCCTGGAAATTCACCTTGCCATCTCTGATATAGCAGGGATGAAATGGGAGCAAATGTCAGACCAGAGAGGTAGATGTGAGGCATGCTTGTTGCAATGGCACTTGCAAACATCAAGATGAATTGCATGGCATCCTGTTGCAGGTCAACAAGGTCCACAGGAATCTGGGGAATCCTCATTTAGAATCAGTCCACTGCTTCATCATGGACTCAAGTTGGAGCCATGCTTACATGAGAGGCACTAAGACAGGCTAATGCAGTTTGAGCAGAGCTATCCATAACACTCATTACTTCCAACCAGTGTAGGAAATCCTTCTGAAAGAATGACTCCATGGATTTCTGAGCAAACTTGCCACTCAGGGTCGCAGACACATGGACACCCCAGAATCGACAAGCATAATACAGATGAGAAGGGATGTGCTGTTCCCTGAGATCCTTCATGTTGAGGATGTCGGCATTGCGAAGGAACGACGTCGGAATTTGACAGATATTGAATTTTAAGCTCTGGTCCATGATGCGGAAGCATGCCAGGGCCATGTCCTGATTTGCTTCATCTTTGTTGATCCAGAAATCTTCATTATGCTCTGGGTCACACAAGAAATCGCGATAAGACGAGTGGAGAGGCACAATGGGCTCATGGTCACTGTGAGTACTACTAAGGAGCGAGCCAAGATGTTTCAAAATCCCTCGTTGTAGCTCCTTGTCCTCAGGGTCATCTGGAGTGAGGATAGAATTGGGTGGAACTAGGTGCACAAGGGCCTGGAATGACAATGGCTCCTGAGCACATATGATTCGGCCTAGGATCGACTTGACTCGTTTTACTTCTGTCTCCATCCATGGATCGCAGTGCACTTTCATAACAGTGCTATACAGCCCATACAGCCTGTCATCACTCCTCAGCACCTTCGCAATCCGCTCCTCCGGACGCACGCCAGCTTTCCTATCGCGAATGAAGCGGCAGGCGGTAGCAGCCCACTGAAAGGACGTTCCAGCCTTCCGAATGAGATCCCTCAGCTGCATCTCGTGCTTCTTTCGGAATTCATTCTTGAATTCACTGTACACATATTTCGCAATATCGCCCGATGTCTGATCAGCTGGAATCTGGTCCACCAGGATGACGTCCACCCCGGGTGGCAGCGGAGCCCGCAATGCCTCTTGAATATAGTCTTCATATCTCGAGGTAACTATGATTCGAAGGCCCGGAGGGAATTCTGAGGCTCGCTTTGTTAGAATGGCGAGTGCGTCGGCGCGAGCTGGGACGTCCCCGGACTCGTCAAATGCATCGATGAAAACAACCGTCTTCCCGGCGGCCTTCTCATCCTTGAAGGATGCAACAATGAAGTGCTCGAATTGTACTTTGCAGTGACCGCTTGTTCGTATCTCGATGTCGTTCTTGATCGCATTGATTAGTCGTTGCTTCCGGGAATCATCACGTTCGGCGAGGTCTCGAGCAATCGTACTGAACAGGTTCGTAAGGTTTGCGAGAGGCTGATTTTTGTCAAAGCCGTAGTAAGAGCCCTTGCGTTCATGCTCGGAAACGCGTTTCGCACAAGAGCGAAGAATCGACGATTTCCCCGCACCCGCCGTGCCGCAGAACCAAAGGACACGAGATGATTCGTTGGAGCTCAACTTTATTGGGCTGCTCGGATCGGACGACGGCGGATTCCCCCCAAGAGCCCAGCACACAATGGTGTCAATAATCTCGGTACGCGTGCCCGGTAAGCACACATTATCTAGAGCATGATGGGCCTCTGGGGCATATTTTATTTCGCTGAGTACCTGCCAGTCCCCCGTGGACCATCTCAAAACGCGGCTTTTTGACCAATGACGTTCAAGCACTTACGGACTTCATGCCCGACATCTAAGACGCGATGTGTAATGACGGAGCATTGTATGTTCGCATGATCGACTAGATTCCGTCGGAGAGTCTCCAGGGTCCCCTTGTAGTCATCGATCCTTGCGTCCATAGGAGAAACTGTGTTCTCTACGATGCGTTTGACTGTGGCCCATGTTGATCAGTCTAGGATTAAGTAGAACATGCGAGATTCCACATACTGAAGGACTTGTTGCAATAGTCTCGAATGAAATACGCACACTCCATTACTTGGCGCAGTATTTGGTTGATGATGTCTCGATCTCTTTCCGAGCGCCTCTTCAACTCCTCGGCTTCATCGGCAAAGGAGCAGCCATCCGTCATGGTCTGGACT
This sequence comes from Hydnum rufescens UP504, assembly GCA_014904985.1. NCBI lineage: Eukaryota > Fungi > Basidiomycota > Agaricomycetes > Cantharellales > Hydnaceae > Hydnum > Hydnum rufescens. The sequence goes on along the minus strand of MU129023.1, from coordinate 31,428 downwards.
AAACCCATCACTTTGGCGTCTCGGGCACTCTGGTCGGAAGCGATCTAATGGGACATCAGTCATAGACCGTAAAGATACAGTCTGAGTCTAATTATACGTTATATGCTGCTGAGACAACTCCCCATGCTACCTTAATCCAGGGGTGAATCTGTTTGTAAATACTTCTTAGCAGTCATGGGGCACAAGTAATTTAGAATGAAACATACCTCGGCGACCGTATCGGCAATCTTCACAAGGGCCTCAAGGCGATTCAACAAGGACTGCCAAGCGGGTGTGATTTGTGTTGCAACCGTGGCGATACCTTGACTGGCGTCATTGACCCTGGTTAGTCCGGAACCTAGCTTCTGGGAGGCCCGGTTGGCACTCTCGATAGCATCAGTAGGGGGCGCAAGAGAGGATGCCACACAGATTGTCAAGTCCCCGACTTTGTCGTTCGCGTCATCCTTCAAATCGAGGTGTATCTCTGCAGGGATAAAGATCCCGGGTGAGCGTGGCCCTCACCGCGCATAAACATGTGCAGGCTCACCCTTGTCTGTCGCGGAGAGATCCAAACTACACGATGCGACGATCTGGCTCGAACGCCCTGAATGGTGCTCGCGCAAATCTATGATCACTCTGCAATCGATGGGTGTTGCAATCACCGTGCTGCCGATCCGAAAGAATGTGAATGAAGGGCGACCAAGTATACGTGCGTGAAGGAGACCTACAACTCATTCCCGAAGGGATCCTTCCACATCACAGTCTCATGTGCTACTTTGACGTACTGTGACTTGGGCGAACGAAGTCCAATGATGGTGGCGGGAGGCTGAATGGTGAAGTGAAGGCGATATTGTTTCGATGAACGTAGACGACGGCTGTTACATCTGGCCTCTGTCGGGAGGGCCAAATAGGTTGATTCGATGTAGATTGCTGTTCTCTAAGTACTAGATGGCATACCTGAAATATACACTTGGCGCATGTCCGCTGGGTTCAGCGGGTCTTTGGATGCCATGATGTGCGAGAGAGCGCTCTAACTGATGGATTCCCCGGGCGTTTAAAGATGATGGGTGGTGGTGTGATGGAGTAGGACGAATGGCGAGGAGGCGGGAGATCAATTTGTGACCACGAGGCAGTGACCTGGTGCTTCAGGGTTCAGGTATCCCCTTTGTATTGCTCTTTCAGAAATGGTTGCATAGCTAGCCACCGGTGTCGCTCAGATCTGGTCCGAAAAGGTCAAAGACTCATTTTCTGAGCGGCCTGACTCGCGGGACCCTCAATCCCATGGCCAATGAGGTCGACTGTCAATTCTGAGTTACGGTCATTAGGATGTTACTGATATAATGACATGGCCTAACGGCGGCTGTAGTAATTGTCGACAGGATCAAGTTTTGTCCTGGGAACCTCTCCTTCCTAGCGAAGCAGATTCGATATCTGCCTATGCACTGTTCTCCAGAGCTGCCACAATTGTAATACTCCTCACCGAATCTGAATCCGACGAGGACAACATTTTTTTCATCAGGGTTCCACTCGCCATCGCCAGCTGGTCTTGCTACCTCCATTTCGCTACGAACGATGCTCTCGACCAATTTTTCAATCCGCCCAGCCTCTCTATATGTACCCATGGCTCCGCTCGCTGTCCAACCAACCCATCTCAGACCACACCCGCACAATGTCGAATCCACACATCCCTCTGCTCTCCCCTACTGGGGTATATAAATTAGAATTCCTCGTCCTCATCCGCAAGCTCCGCATGCAACCGCTAAGCCTCCAGATGGCTCAGACGCGCGCTTCCGAAACCAATCATGGTGTGCTCCCATCGTACAAGGCACATCCCAACACCTCCGAAAAGGTTGATTTCGAGATATTGAATCCATTTCCCAAGTACTTCGTGATGCGTGTCCCATCATTTTGTAGCACCTTTGTGGACGACCTTTTCTAAGTTGCCTTGAAATTTCTTATGCGTGAATGGACTGCGTACGGTGGTATATAGTGAGCACTTCGTGGGCAGCGCGAGAGATGGCCATATTTAAGGCATACGCTGCGTGGAGAACGAGGTGAATGAAAAGGTTCAGGAGTTACGGGCGATGGGAATGAAGATGGAGTACCGCGACAGGAATCCCGTGTGTTGGGGGGGGGGGGGAGTTGTTGAGGAGCGATCGTGAGGGCGGCAGGGGGGGAAAGGAATCTTGATCCTTATGTGGTGTATGATTCAACATCGCCACTTGCTCCATTGCTCGACGGGTTAACTCTACGGCCCTGGTGGTGTGCGCGACGAGCTAGCAATAGACGTCATAAAACCGAAATAGCAGTGAAACCAAAAATGACGCGCGACCAAAAACGAAACGCATGTCCAACAGAGAAAATCGCCTGAGATCATCTGCTCACAGTCGTTGCCGCGGCCTTCACAGCGGGCAAGAACTGGGGGAGCAACATTGAACTCCACGGAAAGAACATTTGAGGATTTGCCAGCTCACGTGACATACGCTAGATCCCTATTAGATCCCTATTCTTAACCTGAAAAAGGAAGAAGATATAGGACCATTTGGAGTGTTGACATCACGTCATTGCTAAGGGTCCCGCGGCCTATATCAAGAGCCCCTGGTAAGCACGCTTTATATCTATCCAGGTCGCGGTGGACCTCCGGGGAGTATCTTATTTCGCTGAGCACTTGCCAGTCCCCTGTGCACCATCTTACAACACAGGTTTTGGCCGAAGACATACAAAGAGCACGTAGGGGCTTGTCTCAGACGCGATGCATAATGACAGTGCATTGTATGTTCACTTGGAGTCCGTCGGAGAGTCTGAAAGGGACCCCTGGCATTTATCAATCCGTGCGTCCACAAGAGAAACTGTGTACTTTCACATTGAGTTTGGCTGCGACCCACTGATGAGTCTTGGAATAAGTAGAACATGAGGGATTCCATATCTCGAAGGACTTGTTCCTACAATAGTCCCGAATGGAATACGCACATTCCATTCCTTGGCGCAGTACTGTACTGTATTTAGTGGATGATGTCTTGATCCCTTTCCAAGCATTTCTTCAACTCCTCGGCTTTATCGGCAAATCCGCGATAGTCTGAAGTAATCTCATCGCTTCAGCGTGTCGGTCACTCTGGGCAGAAGCGATCTAATGGAACATCAATGAGAGAGCATACAGATACCACTTGATTCTACTCGTACGTACCTTACGGGCTGCGGAGGCGGCTCCTCATGCTAAATTGATTCAAGCGTGAACCTGTTTGTAAATACTCCTTAGTGGTCGCAGGGCTCAGGTAATTCAGTATGAAGTATGCCTCTGCCACAGTATCAGCAACTTTCACAAGTGTGTCGAGGTGACTCAACAAGGGCCGCCAAACATTGAACTGGACTGTGATTTCTATCGCAAGTGAGGCGGTAGCGTGAATGGCTTCATTGACAATCGCTAGCCCGGACCTAGCTGTTCGGCAGCCAGACCCACCGGTGGAGGATGCCACACATATTGTCAACTCTCCGAATCTGTCGTTCGCGTCACCTTTCAAATCGAGGCGTGTCTCGGCAGGGTCAAAGATCGTGGGTGAGCGCGGCCCTCCTTTCACATAAACATGAGCAGGTTCACCTTTGTCTGTTGCAAAGGAGAGACTCAAACTACACGATGCGACGATCCGCCCCGAAAACCCCAAACGGCGCTTGTGCAAATCTATGCCTCAAGAGTCACCGTGCTGCCGAGAGAATGTGAATGAGAGGCGACGAAGTATACGTGCGTGAAGGAGACCTACACCTCAGCCTCAAAGGGACCCTGCCACCTCACGGCATCATGCGTTGCCTCGCTGTACTCTGACTTTGGGGAACGGAGTCCGGTGACGGCGACAGGAAGCTGGATGAAGTGAACGCGATATCGTTCCGATGGGTCTCGCAAAGGCCGTGGTGCACTCCCACCGTCAAACGATTCCTCCACACTGCGAAAACCCAGTTCTGAATGTTTCATCTAAAATCGCTGCGCTGCCGATTCTTCGAACGTCCTTGGCATCCTGTCGAAGATATAGGCCAACCAAGTACGAGAACATCCAACATCGATCACGTCCAGACCCTAGACTAGATATATGTCTAGAGAACAAGAATCGCCTTTGATTCCATTCAGGGAGTGTCAACAGTCCTGTACCTCAGACCAGAGCCTCCACGTCCTGTTACGGGTCCCAGCGGTGGCCATATTCGTTCAGCAACCAATAGTTCGGGTGCGTCTCAGATTCTTCCCCACGGTCGAGTGCGACGATTTCCTCTCCTTGCTTTCCACGAGAACGTAAAAACACCCTCGTTCTCGACTGTCTCCACGAACGCCAGGGGTAAACGTGCCTCGGGCCGCGCTGACATCAGTCTCGTATATTCATAATGCTCACACAACACCTCCCATTAGTTTCGCGCCTTCGACCCACGCCGCGCGAGGATGAAGGGGTGGGATGGATAGCGTGAGCGTGGGGTCATTTCCACAACCATAAGTTAAGGGAGTAGAGCCATTAGTTTATCCTTATAACCTGGGAGCAACGATCAATGGAAGAATACTGCTGACAGCGCCCGGCAGGCACCGAGGACGGTTCTGTCTAATTGCCAAGTACAGTATTGCCGGTGTTCAAAAGGGGGATTCTCCCTGTTGGTTTTGCCTTGGACAGGCCATGATCTAGGTTTCACCCTCTACGCCTGGCTTTCCTCTCATCGCGCTTGTCTCTACCATGAATCTCATCCCTTTACTTGGGTCCACATTCGTAGAACGGAAGCTCAGGGGAAGGGACAGACTGAAGGGAAACCAGCTGGAAATGTTTTTGATTCGCTCCCTTCTTTTCTCCGCATTGCATTGCTCATTTTACCTGTACAGCCCGGATATCATGGACTTCATATGTGCCCGCATCTACGCTCTCCTATTGACCCTGTTCATTCCCTTCCTTTTACCGCCCTTCTTAAGCCTCAAGAGACTCCATATTCTCTTGGAAGCCCGTTGCTATCTGTTGTTCGAGAACAATTCCCTCACCAAAAAGCAAAATCCTCACTCCTGCATCAGCCTCGTCTTTATTTATCTTGCTGACGCAGGCCGTAGCTCTCTGTGTGTCTTTCTGCCTTGCGTTGCTTGCCGTCTCCTACAATCCTCGGCTTCCTAGACGATGTTTTCGATATTCGGTGGCGTTACAAACTTCCAATCCCCGTCATTGCCTCAATCCCTTTGTTCCTTGTCTACCACGCCGAACACGGAAACACCCACATTGTCCTTCCCAGATTTATTCGAAATGTATTTGGACATTCCGTCGTTGATAGGCACCAACTCTTTGTTAATTACAGACTTGCAAGGGCCCCTATATCACCTCTCTATGTCTCTGTTGTCCACATTCTGCACCAACTCGATTAATATCTTGGCCGGCATCAACGGTATCGAAGCCTCTCAGGCCCTGATTATCGCGTTGTCCATTGCACTGAACGGCTTGCTCTGTCCCCCTCTCCAATTTTCCTTGGATTTCTATGGCTTCACTTTCGGCGGTGTATATTGGGCCGGAATGGCCCTCGGAGCCGAGAGTTGGTAGAGCGCCACCTGCGTACTCCTTACTTTATGTTACCACTCATCGGCGTGTTTTTACGTCACAATCTGGTACGTACTATACGTGGCTTGGCGATGACGGAATTCCTACGCGATCATGCCGCATTGGCTTAGAAACGTCTCACACAGGTATCCCGCTTGTGCATTCCCTGGTGACAGATTTTGCCACTTCGCGGGCATGGCTTTTGCCGTTGTAGGAATAATAGGTCACTTTAGCAAGACCCTACTCCTATTCTTTATCCCCAAATATTCAATTTCCTTCTGACCTGTCCGCAATTATTCGGCCTGGCGCCATGTCCCCGCATGCCTCGGTGAGCCCAATGTACCACTAGACTATACCACGCAATTTCCTCATTCGTCCTTACATGTAGGCTTGGTCCATCCAACTCGCCTTTCATATACCCCTCCACTGTCGACGTCGAGCATCCCCCGCGCCTCCACACGCGTCTCGTCCTCTCCCTTCTTGGTCTCACCCGAAAACGAAGACCACATTATCCGCGATGAATCTCACGCTATTGAACGCCGTCCTAGTCGTGCGTGGCCCGATGTTGGAGGAGAGACTCGCATTGGAATGCATGGCACTACAAGTGGTGGGGAGAATGATCACGTTCGGCATGCGATATGGACTGGCTGGAATTTTCTACGACGGGGACCGAAGATGAATAATCCAATGGCGAGAGGCGTGGGCTGGTTTCGTTGAGGTGATTATGAAGGCAAGAGGGCGAGCGTGGAACCGCAGAAATGCGAACGAACGATGTGTGTGCTTGGCGTGGCCTCCGTCGCCTCACTTATCGTGTATCTACGGGATATCCGTTCGGACTAGTAGCACCTAATATTCTGTAATTTTAAAGTGGTATTCGGGACTTCCTCATGTGGCGAGTGAGAGTGCTTGGCGGGACGGTCAGGAGGTACCGGTCTTACCGTGTTCTGAATTTGAGAATACTCTCGTTACGGCGCTTCGACAGCTGCAACGACCTCGCGATCGTATTCGTGTTCCTCGTGCCCCAGCCGATCCACCCGTCCTGGTCGACGTGGCAAGAGCTCAGATTGTCAAGCAGGACGCCTACTTCAGTTATAGTACGTACTGGCGATACGCTCGGTCGACGCGTAACTCAAGTGTGTTCTTCATTATAGGAGGTAAGAATGAGCCCCCTGCCACCTTGGTGGATTTAGGACGCGCGGTGGTCCACGAACACGGTCACCCGTGCTGTAGCGATGGGAGGAAACCAGGGTACGTGAAGAGCACACTTTCTAACTCACATCTCGTATTGAATGTTGTGCGAAGCCATCGCTCCTGCCTGGTTTGCCCCTGTGCAGCAGCTGCTCAACAATATGCAGCAGGAGGTAACCCACATCGAGCAGGGGTGAATAACTGTGCGACAACGACTTGAACGTATAGATGTCAAGCTCGCCAAGGGGTCAGTCCTAAATCAATTAAATATCTACCTTCTTCTCATCATGTCACTACAGCTGATCAACGCCCAGAACGACGGCCAAATCTTCCCATTTGCACTGGTGCTGTCCAATGATGGCACTGACCCTACCCAGGAGCCGTTTGTTTGTACTATCAGATATCACGTATAACCATCCCCTTTCAGCATAATCTCCCGGCTGTCACGTCTATTCGCGCGATCAATCGACTCACTCTGGAGCAGTGCGACCAATACCTAGAACGATCTGGTGTCAACATTCCCGTGGGAAATTGCAATCTCACGCATCAACTCATTGACCGAGCTTGCGAGGTCTTATTTACACTTCTGCTTTCTTTTTGTTTATAGCGCAAAGTCCCTCAGACCAAACATGGTCACCCCGTGGGAACATATTTGTAATTGAGCAATTTGCTTCCATGGGCCCCTGCACCTTAAGCAGCCCTACTTCTGTACCTAGTTAGGCTATGTTTTCCTGGTGGAATAGGGTACTTAATAGGCTCATTTTGCTGTGGCCCCAAGTACTCTATGAGCCCAGCATGAGCCCATGCTGGAAATTTTTTAGGCCATGGGCCCATGAAAGCCCCCCTTGAGTGCTGCACTCTGAGTTTTTCCCAAGTCCACCACATTGGCAATTCCAGATTTCTTTATCACCACACATACTTTTTTTTTTTTGTTTTTTTTTTTTTCTGAGTTCACCACTCTAGCCCATTAAAGGACTGTTTTAGCTGTCAACTGCTGGTATGATATACTATATTCATACTATAGCACAGATATTTAATTAAAAGGTGAAGATTTACAAAAAAGAAAAGATTGTGCATGTCTGGTGCCTACAGGTATGGTTGCTTAATTAGGTTACAAACCTGGAAAACCTGAGTTCAAACCTGAACCTGACCCAAGTCAGGTTCCATTGGGGTCAGGTTTCATGTAATTTCCCTCAGGTCAGGTTCAGGTTTTGGGCCCCCATGTTTTCAGGTTCAGGTTAGGTTCAGGTTTAACCCAGGTTTAAACCTGAAATCATGAGCCCCTTCAGACATGAGAAATATCTGAGCTCAACACTGATTTTAACCATAATTCAGAATGAGTCATTAATTCTGGCAAGTTCCAGAATTATGTAAGCAGGTTTTTTGGTGGAGAAATAGGTTACTTTGAAGTGAAGTTAAACATAAAACCTCATACAAAGTTTATATTGACTATACATAGTCAATATAAACTGTTCATGAGGTTTTATGTATAACTTCACTTCAAAGTAACATATTTCTGCACCAAGGAACCTGCTTACATAATTCTGGAACTTGCCAGAATTGATGACTCATTCTGGATTATGGTTAAAATCAGTGTTCAGCTCAGATATTCCTCCTGTCTGAAGGGGCTCATGATTTCAGGTTTGAACCTTGGTTAAACCTGAACCTAACCTAAGATAGGTTTTCTTCAGGCTAGGTTCAGGTTTTGCCAATTGAGAAGATTCAGGTTTTGGTTAAGTTCAGGTTTTGCCCAAATGGGGCAAAACCTGACCTGAACCTGACTTTGGCAACCATACCTACAGGCACTGGGCATACAATCTAATGGGTGAGGGGAGAGGGATGGTCCTAGGAGCCCATGCACCAACACTGTGCATGGGCCTCTGCTTTGCCTGTTAGTTGTGATTTTGTGCTGGTACTTCACAAGTACCAGTGGTCAGGCTTCAGGCCTGTGAAGACTGAGATCCAAGACAATTGTTGCTGTTGTTGTCATTTGAGGTATGGGAGGGGGGCAGCCAGGGTGTGGTAGTAGAGGCAGGTCAGTAAAACATTCATGCAGTGTGAAAGGGGGCACCTACACAACAGCAACAAATAATATACTTACCTGATCACCACACCCCAGCCATGCTGGGGCATGGGGGCACAGGTGGTAGCACAGCCAAATTTGGCTCACAGTCAAGGTCACAGAATAAGGAATTGTTGGTGAGCAACGGAACTGTTGCTGTCACCAGTATTGCATGAGGGATTCATCTTTTCATCCCCAGTACTCAATTCTCCAGTACTGGACATGGAGTTGAGTGGTTGGGGGGAGTATCCCTTCTGGTCATCATGTTTATGCTTTCTGTCAGTTTTATCATCAGTGAGACCCCAGCCAACCTTGCACAATGTACAAGCCACACAAACAGCACTGGCCCTTAGGCTGGCACTATTCATGCCACTTCTATATCATGGGGGGATTGAACAAGGGGGAGAGGAGGTGGGGGGCCAGTTCTTGGGCCTGGATGTTGCCAGAGGGAGGACCTGTATACCAAAGAGGTATTGTTTAGTGAAAAAAAAATCAAAAGTGGGAAACAAAGAGTACACCCCAGGGTGTAGCAATGTGTCTTGGGCTTGTTGGCTGTTCCATCATTCATTTGTTCAAACCGGCAAATTCCAGTCCAACTCAACACCAGCAATTGCCCAGATTAAAAAATTGCTAAAGCAGCCACCAAAGGAAACAACACAACACAGTGTAGTTAGGATAAATATGACTATGTAAATACATATTATACAATACAAGTTGAGTTCTCATTGCACAGAATGAGGGGGAAAACCAAAAATGAGTAAGTTCTACATAGGACTTATATTACCATCTTAAAAAATGATTCAAGGAGGTTGTGTGAATCAGATTAGCCCCATTCTTAAATATGTTCCTTATACATATGTCTCATATTATTATAATATATCAGGAGATATGTTGATGCTAGTCATGGGTTCCAGACTTGCTTGCTGCACAAGCAAGTCTGGGAGTTACCTAATAGTAAACCTCTACTCTTTCCCATGGGAAATTGATGGGAAATTAAAACCATGCAAGGCTTGCCCAAAGCAGCCTCACAACATGATCTAAACCTTACATAATTGAGTGACCTGAGCAACCCTGCCTGCCAAAAGGCAAAACTACAGCTTGGATGGGCACACAGGGCATTCCAGAGGATGTCTTTATTGGCTCTAGCCCTCTACTACCTGTATTTGGGCCTCAAACACCTCTGGAATGGATGACAGAGACCATTATTCAAATTCAGCTTGGGTATAAAAAATACCTGGAATGGCAGCACTATCTGATGGTATCTGGGACAAGAAAATAGATACCCTCCTTGTGGCTGGCACTGGGGGTGGCAAGTCGACTCTCATTCATGCACTGGCATTAGCAGACAAGTCATGCCAGTCCTCACAATGTCCCTGGACACAGAAGCCAAACTTGTCTACTTCAAGCTGGCCACCCTCAATATGGACAATATCCATTGCTTTCTGCAATATCCAGTTGTCAATCGATGAGTGACAGCTGCCTCTGGACATGGAATTGGGATCAGATTGTGTCCTCATCACCGATAAAGATAGGGGATAGGCATATTCAGGGAGTGAGTATTCAGAAGGCTGCAGTGCTGCACCCCCCATAGAAGGATAGTCAAGTGATTTTCTGTGAGTGTACATGAGTTCACATATCTCAGCAGGTTTGTGGGTAGTATTGTTTCAAAGGAAAAGAGTGAGATGCTGTTTGTGATTCACAAGAAGTGTGGAGTCATCATTCTGGAAGAGCTCATACAATAATGATCCAATTGACATTGGGGTCAGACAAGCATTGGCAAGAACATTGAGTACTTTTTGAATAGTTGTCAAGGCCAAAGCATTGGTAAACTCTGCAGATGTTATGCATTGCAGAGAATGGGACCTGCAGTCATTGCAGATTTGAGATGGAATATCAGGTATAGTCTTCTGAGTAAACAAAGGAGATGTGGGGCAACAATAAGGCAGGGAGGATGAATCAATCATGGTGGAACTGACAGTGTTCACTCTGTCCAATGGTGGGAAGAAGACAGGACCTGGAAGCAGTTCAATGCTGAGATAATGATGAGATATTGTCAAGTCCTCACCACCATGAGTACTGTATGACCTTGGAAGAGACCTGATTGTAGGTGATTGTGATTGTGCCACAGGAATAGTAGATAGTGAGAGACTCTGTGGAATATGACACAGAGGATTATGAATGGCTGGGGGGTCAATGGAACAGAAAATGTTAATTTGGTCATCATACAAAGTGACCTTAGGCTCACAGGGCCAGCAGTGAGAGGATGCACTGTTGTTCATGCAGTGGGTTCCCAAGGCCAATGGCATTATCCAGAATTGGGAGTCAGTCATGTGGCAAATTGATTCTGTTCATTTCAAACACAGAAGACTGTGGGTTCTCTGATACATAATGCCTAGACTATGTTGATGCAAGAGATATGTGAAGCTCAGTCCCAAATTATGAGGGGTACCTCATAATTAAGCCTGGTCAAACTTGCCATACACTGTAGAGCTTAAGTTCTTTATTACTTCTTTATCACTAGTGCAGTATTCTACTCAAGGACTCTCTTACTTCTGGTCTTCTTGTGTTCTTGCCTACCTACTTCAAAAAGATAAATAATTTGTGCTGAGGTGGCAACATGCTGCCCCCTGCTCTGAATCTGAATCACTTCCATGATTCCACTGGATACAGTATGGATTTGGAGTAATAATATCTAGAAGGTATAGGTTCACAACAGTGCCTCCAATTATTTGCAGTGTGTGTTTCATGCACTTGCATGAAGTATAATCATTCTTGCTCCATTCCCATTGCCACCATGTGCTAGGTGTTGGTAGCAGGGGAAGTGGCAAGGTGCCAGTGTTGGAGTATGCCACCCTCAGCAGCACCAATGCAGCAAAGAAGGCTATGGGCAGACATGTTCAGTGCTCAGGTATGTTAGAACCCACTTGCAGACTTTCTGCCATCACCAGAGCTAGAACATGCATGGCTCTAAGGCTGCCATCAGGCCTCCAAGTACTGAACTGTGTGAAGTAGGCAAGGGGAAGCAGGGGTCCTTCCTGGATTGGGGAAGGTCATCATTTGAAAATAATATGGGATCTATGTACATCTACTTGGTGTGTGCAATGTGATGCCTCACAAAGAGACCACAGCATATCATCCGGGGGCTAGGGGGGGCATCTGCAGGGCTTGGGGTGATATTATAGGATGTATCAGTCAACCCCAATGAGCTAGTTCAAAGAGAAATGACAGGATCCTTAGTGATGCATGAGAATGGCTGCTGACCCAAGAGAAACTATAGTGTGGTGGTTATGATCCAAGATGCTAGGAATGTCACATTTATGCCCCCACCTCAATGATCAACATTCTAAGCAAATGGCAGTCCAACTCCTCACTGACCATTGCATGTGCTTTCCCAGCAGTGTGGAACCATACACTTCCGGTGCCTCCATAAGACAAGAGGGGGGTTCTCATTCTGAAATATTTGCTATATATCATGGCAGTCATTCAGTGTATTACCTGCTTCAAGGGCTCCACTTGTTTGGCACCACCCCAGGGCATCATTGGGGAACCTGAGGAGACCAACAAAATCAATTATTCATCCTATGGCCAGTGGTGCTCATATGCACACAATTCTAACAGTATTGAACATTTAGCTGATTGCATTGGCATATGTTATTGTTCTAGGGAGGCCTGCCTGCAGCATGTGTGTTTGAGTTAGAAGAAAGCACTAATCCAGGAAACCCCAGAGAGATGACGCGGAGTACTTGAGATCTTGAGGATCCCCACTATGATATTCTTCACTAATGCCCAGCAGTCGCTCTCCAGAGTAATTTCCGGAACATCACTATCGCGTCCCAGAGTAGCAGAAAAGTGAACGCTCTCTTGAAGAAACGGCCACAACTGGACATACAGAAATTGACGGTTGAGATGCAAGGAGCGCCTGGCAGGCATAGTCCCTTGTTGGGATAAGCTCGGGCACATGATTCCCGGCTACTCCCGCCTGTTGAGTTCATGGCACTCTTCACTGGTGCCCAGCGCACCCTCTCAAGGGTAGTGTCCAGGGCCCCCGTGACTGTTCGACATTACACCGCGATTGGAACATCGTCCGCGCACCCATCTGCCCAGATCGAAGCGCAACCGAATCCCTCTCTTAAAGAAATTACCACGAACGAGCATAAAGACCTTGTGACCGCCGAGGTCATAAGTGGAGCACCAGGTAGCTATGCCTTTTGCCGATCTGCTACGATGTCACTACCCCTATCCTTGTAACATTGAATGCGTGGCTTACTCTTGCCTCGTCACCTAGAGCAACTGCAACACCGCTCTGTGCGGATTTATCAGCCGACGCGCAATACCATGCAGTCGGGTGGTACGAAAGGAGAGAAGTGGCGCATTGATTTTGATGTCCTTCAGGGTGGCGGCCGTTGGGAAAATCCGCTCATGGGATGGGCCAGCTCGTAAGTCCTTCGGTTGTTCTCGACCGTGTCTATGTGAGTGAGTCTGATTTGGGGCGACGAAGGGCCGATTATATGCAAGGTACAAGGATGTCATTCAATACCAAGGAGGATGCTATCCATTTTGCTGAAAAGCAAGGTGTGCTATTCTGGGTCACTGTTGAACAGCGTCATTCCAACAAGTCATACGCTATTCTTAGGATGGGACTATTATGTGCAGCCTTCAACAGTTAAGCGAATACCACCGAAGAACTATGCAGAGAACTACGTGTACCGTCCTGCCAAGCTTCGCATCGCGCACACCAAGTAGATGTACATAGATCCCGTATTATTTTCAAATGACGACCGATCCGGGGAATATTTTTCAGGATCCCTGCTTCCGCTCACCTACTTCGCGTAGCTCAGTATTTGGAGGCCCGACGGCGGCCTTAGAGCCATGCATGTTCTAGCTCTGTTGACGGGAGAAAGTCTGCGAGTGGGTTCTAACATACCTGAGCAGTGAAAACGTCTGCCCATAGCCTTCTTTGCCGCGTTGGTGCCGCTGAGGGTAGCATACTCCAACGCTGGCACCTCGTCACTTCCCCTGCTACGAACACCTAGCGCATGGTGGCAATGGGAATGGAGAGAGAATGATTATACTGCATGCAAGTGTAAGAAACACGCACTTGCAAATAATCGGAGGCACTGTTGCAAACCTATACCTTCTAGATATTACTACTCCAAATCCATACTGTACCCAGTGGAATCACGGAAGTGATTCAGATTCAGAGCAGGGGGCAGCATGTTGCCACTTCGGCACAAATTATTTATCTTTTCAACTTAGGTAGATAAGAACACACGAAGACTAGAAGTAAGAGAGTCGTTGAGTAGAATACTGTACTAGTAATAAAGAAGTAATAAAGAACTTAGGCTCTACAGTGTATGGCGAGTTTAATGAGTTTATGGCGTGGTCTGAGATTGCGATTTCCCACGGGAATGTTAACACCATATCCTTCTAGGAACTAGTCGCACTGCTCCAGAGTGAGCCGATTGATCGCGTGAATAGACGTGAGAGCCGGGAGGTTATGCTGAAAGGGGATTGCATCAGTGGTTATAGGTGATATCCGATAGTACAAACAAACCGGCTCCTGGGTAGGGTCAGTGCCATCGTTGAACAGCACCAGTGCAAATGGGAAGATTTGGCTGTCGGTGTTCTGGACATTGATCAGCTGTAGTGACATGATTAGAAGAAGGTAGATATTTAATTGATTCAGGACTGACCTCGGCGAGCCTGACATCTATACGTTCAAGTCGTTGTCGCACAGTTATTCGCCCCCTGCTGGACGTGGGTTACCTCCTGCCACATATTGTTGAGCAGCTGCTGCACAGGGGCAAACCAGGCAGGAGCGATGACTTTCCACAACATTCAATACGAGATGTGAGTTAGAAAGTGTGCTCTTCACGTACCCTGGTTTCCTCCCATCGCTACAGCACGGGTGACCATGTGTTCGTAGACCACCGCGCGTCCTAAATCCGCCAAGGTGGCAGGGAGCTCATTCTCACCTCCTATAATGAAGAACACACTTGAGTTACGCGTCGACCGCGCATATCACCAGTCAGTACGTATTATAACTGAAGTAGACGTCCTGCTTGACAATGTGAGCTCTTGCCACGTCGGCCAGGGCGGGTGGATCGGCTGGGGCACGAGGAACACGAATACGATCGTGAGGTTGTTGCAGCTGTTGAAGCGCCTTAACGAGAGTATTCTCAAGTTCAGAACACGGTAAGACCCGTGACCACCTTGACCCTCCCGGCAAGCACTCACTCGCCACATAACGAAATCTCGAATACCACTTCAAAATTGCAGAATCTTAGGTGCTACTAGTCTTAACGGATATCCAGTAGATAGACGATAATTGAGGCGACGGAGGCCACACGAAGCGCAGAGATCGTTCGTTCGCATTTCTGCGGTTCCACGCTCGCCCTCTTGGCTTCATACCCGCCACATGATCGCCTCAGCGAAACCAGCCCATGCCTCTCGCCATTGGATTATTCATCTTCGGTCCCCGTCGTAGAAAATTCCAGCCAGTCCATATCGTATGCCGAATGCGATCATTCTCCCCACCACTTGTAGTGCCATGCATTCCAATGCGAGTCTCTCCTCCGACATCGGGCCGCGCACGACTAGGACGGCGTTCAATAGCGTGAGATTCATCGCGGATAATGTGGTCTTCGTTTTCGGGTGAGGCCAAGAAGGGAGAGGAATGAGAGGATGAGACGCGTGTGGAGGCGCGGGGGATGCTCGACGTCGACAGTGGAGGGGTATATGAAAGGCGAGTTGGATGGACCAAGCCTACATGCAAGGACGAATGAGGAAATTGCGTGGTATAGTCCAGTGGTGCATTGGGCTCACCGAGGCATGCGATGTCGGGGACATGGCACCAGGCGGAATGATTGCGGACAGGTCAGAAGGAAATTGAATATTTGGGGGATAAAGAATAGGAGTAGGGTCTTGTTAAAGTGACCTATTATTCCTACAACGGCAAAAGCCATGCCCGCGAAGTAGCAAAACGTGTCACCAGGAAATGCATGAGCGGGATACCTGTGTGAGATGTTTCTAAGCCAATGCGGCACGATCGCGTAGGAATTCCGTCATCGCCAAGCCACGTATAGTACGTACCAGTTGTGACGTAAAAACACGCCGATGAGTGGCAACATAAAGTAAGGAGTACGCAGGCGGTGCACTACCAACTCTCGGCTCCGAGGGCCATTCCGGCACGATATACGCCGCCGAAAGTGAAGCCATAGAAATCCGAGGAAAATTGGAGAGGGGGACAGAGCAAGCCGTTCAGTGCAATGGACAACGCGATAATCAGGGCCTGAGAGGCTTCGATACCGTTGATGCCGGCCAAGATATTAACCGAGTTGGTGCAGAATGTGGACAACAGAGACATATAGAGGTGGTATGGTGGCCCTTGGAAGTCTGTAATTAACAAAGAGTTGGTGCCTATCAACGACGGAATGTCCAAATACATTTCGAATAAATTTGGGAAGGACAATGTAGGTGTTTCCGTGTTCGGCGTAGTAGACAAGGAGCAAAGGGATTGAGGCAATGAGGAGGATTGGAAGCTTGTAACGCCACCGGTTATCGAAAACATCGCCTAGGAAGCCGAGGATTGTAGGAGACGGCAAGCAAAGCAAGGCAGAAAGACACAGAGAGCTACGGCCTGCGTCAGCAAGATAAATAAAGACGAGGCTGACGCAGGAGCGAGGATTTTGCTTGTTGGTGAGGGAATTGTTCTCGAACAACAGATAGCAACGGGCTTCCAAGAGAATATGGAGTCTCTTGAGGCTTAAGAAGGGCGGTAAAAGGAAGGGAATGAACGGGGTCAATAGGAGAGCGTAGATGCGGGCATATATGAAGTCCATAATATCCGGGCTGTACAGGTAAAATGAGCAATGCAGAGAAAAGAAGGGAGCGAATCAAAAACATTTCCAGCTGGTTTCCCTGCACTCTGTCCCTTCCCCTGAGCTTCCGTTCTACGAATGCGGACCCAAGTTCGGTGCCTGCCGGGCAGTGCCAGCAGTATTCCTCCAACCTTCCATCGATCGTTGCTCTCAGCTTATCAGGATAAACTAATGACTCTACGCCCTCGCTTAACTTATGGTTGTCTTGTAGAAATGACCCACGCTCACGCTGTCCATCCCACCCCTTCATCCTCGCGCCTCCCAGGCGTGGGTCGGAAGCGCGAAACTAATGGGAGGAGTTGTGTGAGCATTATGAATAGACGAGACTGATGTCAGCGCGGCCCGAGGCGCGTTTACCCCTGGCGTTCATGGAGACAGTCGAGAACGATGGTGTTTTTACGTTCCCGTGGAAAGAAAGGAGAGGAAATCGTCGCACTCGACCGTGGAGCAGAATCTGAGACGCACCCAAACTATTGGTTGCTGAATCGAATATGGCTACCGCTGGGACCCGCAACAGGACGTGGAGGCTCCGGTTTCAGGTACAGGACTGTTGATACTCCCTGAATGGAATCAAAGACGATTCTTGTTCTCTAGACATATATCTAGTCTAGGGTCTGGACGTGATCGATGTTCGATGTTCTCGTACTTGGTTGGCCTATATCTTCAACAGGATGCCAAGGACGTTCGAAGAATCGGCAGCGCAGCGATTTTAGATGAAACATTCAGAACTGGGTTTTCGCAGTGTGTTTGAAAACACGAATCGTTTGACGGTGGGAGTGCACCACGGCCTTTGCGAGACCCATCGGAACGATATCGTGTTCACTTCATCCAGCTTCCTGTCACCGTCACCGGACTCCGCTCCCCAAAGTCAGAGTACATCTAGGCAACGCATGATGCCGTGAGGCGGAAGGGTCCCTTCGAGGCTGAGTTGTAGGTCTCCTTCACGCACGTATACTTCGTCGCCTCTCATTCACATTCTCTCGGCCGCACGGTGACTCTAAGGCATAAATTTGCACAAGCGCCGTTTGGGGTTTTCGAGGCGGATCGTCACATCGTGCAGTTTGAGTCTCTCCTTTGCAACAGACAAAGGTGAACCTGCTCTTGTTTATGTGAAAGGAGGGCCGCGCTCACCCACTGTCTTTAACCCTGCGGAGACACGCCTCGATTTGAAAGGTGACGCGAACGACAACTTCGGAGAGTTGACAATATGTGTGGCATCCTCCACCGGTGGGCCTGGCTGCCGAACAGCTAGGTCCGGGCTAGCGATTGTCAATGAAGCCATTCACGCTACCGCCTCACTTGTGATAGAAATCACAGTCTAGTTCAATGTTTGGCGGCCCTTGTTGAGTCGCCTCGACACACTTGTGAAAGTGGCTGATACGGTGGCCGAGGCATACTTCATACTGAATTACCTGAGCCCTGCGACCACTAAGAACTATTTACGAACAGGTTCACCCTTGAATCAATTTAGCATGAGGAGCCGCCTCCGCAGCCCATAAGGTGCGTACGACTAGAATCAAGTGGTATCTGTATGCTCCCTCACTGATGTTCCATTAGATCGCTTCTGCCCAGAGTGACCAACACGCTGAAGCGATGAGATTACTTCAGACTATCGCCGATTTGCAGATAAAGCCAAGGAGTTGAAGAAATGCTTGGAAAGGGATCAAGACATCATCCACTAAATACAGTACAGTACTCCATTCGGGACTATTGTTGGGACAAGTCCTTCAGGATGTGGAATCCCTCATGTTCTACTTATTCCAAGACTCATCAGTGGGTCGCAGCCAAACTCAATGTGAAAGTACACAGTTTCTCTTGTGGGCGCACGGATTGATAAATACCAGGGGTCCCTTTCAGACTCTCCGACGGACTCCAAGTGAACATACAATGCACTGTCATTACGCATCGCGTCTGAGACAAGTCCGTAAGTGTTCTTTGTATGTCTTCGGCCAAAACCTGTGTTGTAAGATGGTGCACAGGGGACCTCGCAAGTGCTTAGCGCAATAAGGTACTCCCCGGAGGTCCACCGCGATCAGGATAAATATAAAGTATGCTTACCAGGGGCTCTAGATATAGGCCGCGGGACCCTTGGCAATGACGTGGTGTCAACTCTCCAAATGGTCCTATATCTTCGTCCTGGTTCGCGTTAAGAATAGGGATCTAGCCTATGTCACGTGAGCTGGCAAATACTTAAATGTTCTTGCCGTGGAATTCAATGTGGCTCCACCAGTTCTTACCCGCCGTGAAGACCGCGGCAACGACTGTGAGCAGATGATCTCGGGTAATTTTCTCTGTAGGACATGCGTTTCGTTTTTGGTCGCGCGTCATTTTTGGTTTCACGGCTATTTCGTTTTTATGACGTCTATTCCTAGCTCGTCGCACACACCACCAGGGCCGTAGAGTTAACCCGTCGAGCAAGTGGCGAAGTCGAATCATACACCAGATAAGATTCCTTTTCCCCCCTGCCGCCCTCACGATCGCTCCTCAACAGTTCCCCCCCCCCCCCAAACACACGGGATTCCTGTCGCGGTGTTCCATCTCCAGTCCCATCGCCTGTGACTCCTGGACCTTTTCATTCATCTCGTTCTCCACGCAGCATATGCCTTAAATATGGCCATCTCGCGCTGCCCACGAAGCGCTCACTATACACCACCGTACGCAGTCCATTCGCGCATAAGAAATTTCAAGGGAACCTAGGAAAGGTCGTCCACAGGGGTGCTACGAAATGATGGGACACGCATCACGAAGTACTTGGGAAATGGATTCAATATCTTGAAATCGACCTTTTCGGAGGCGTTGGGATGTGCATTGTACGATGGGAGCACACCGTGATTGGTTTCGGAAGCGCACGTCCGAGCCATCTGGAAGCTTAGCAGTTGCATGCGGAGCTCGCGGACGAGGAGGACGAGGAATTCTGATTTATATACCCCAATAGGGGAGAGCAGAGGGGTGTGGATTCGACATTGTGTGGGTGTGGTCTGAGATGGGTTGGTTGGACAGCGAGCGGAGCCATAGGTACATATAGAGAGGCTGGGCGGATTGAACAATTGGTCGAGAGCATCGTTCGTAGCGAAATAGAGGTAGCAAGACCAGCTGGCAATGGCGAGTGAAACCCTGATGAAAAAAATGTTGTCCTCGTCGGATTCAGATTCGGTGAGGAGTATTACAATTGTGGCAGCTCTGGAGAACAGTGAAGAGGCAGATATTGAATCTGCTTCGCTAGGAAGGAGAGGTTCCCCGGACAAAACTTGATCCTGTCGAATTACTACAGCCGCCGTTAGGCCAGGTCATTATATCAGTAACCTCCTAATGACGGTAACTCAGAATTGACAGTCGACCTCATTGGTCATGGGATTGAGGGTCCCGTGAGTCAGGCCACTCAGAAAATGAGTCTTTGACCTTTTCGGACCAGATCCGAGCGACACCGGTGGTACAGTACCAGCTAACCATCTGTGAAAGAGCAATACAAACGGGATACCTTGAGCCCCTGTGGCTTCTCAATCAGGTCACTGCCTCGTGGTCACAAATTGATCTCCCGTCTCCTCGCCATTCGTCCTAGTCCATCACACCGCCGCCCATCATCTTTAAACGCCCGGGAAATCCATCAGTTAGAGCGCTCTCTCGCACATCATGGCATCCAAAGACCCGCTGAACCCAGCAGACATGCGCCAAGTGTATATTTCAGGTATGCCATCTAGTACTTACAGAACAGCAATTTGCATCGAACCAACCTATTTGGCCCTCCCGACAGAGGTCAGATGTAACAGCCGTCGTCTACATTCATCGAAACAATATCGCCTTCACTTCACCATTCAGCCTCCCGCCACCATCATTGGACTTCGTTCGTCCAAGTCACAGTACGTCAAAGCAGCGCATGAGACTGTGATGTGGAAGGATCCCTTCGGGAATGAGTTGTAGGTCTCCTTCACGCACGTATACTTGGTCGCCCTTCATTCACATTCTTTCGGATCGGCAGCACGGTGACTGCAACACCTATCGATTGCAGAGTGATTATAGATTTGCGCGAGCACCATTTAGGGCGTTCGAGCCAGATCGTCGCATCGTGTAGTTTGGATCTCTCCGCGACAGACAAGGGTGAGCCTGCACATGTTTATGCGCAGTGAGGGCCCCGCTCACCCGGGAACTTTATCCCTGCAGAGATACACCTCGATTTGAAGGATGATGCGAACGACAAAGTCGGGGACTTGACAATCTGTGTGGCATCCTCTCTTGCGCCCCCTACTGATGCTATCGAGAGTGCCAACCGGGCCTCCCAGAAGCTAGGTTCCGGACTAACTAGGGTCAATGACGCCAGTCAAGGTATCGCCACGGTTGCAACGCAAATCACACCCGCTTGGCAGTCCTTGTTGAATCGCCTTGAAGCCCTTGTGAAGGTTGCCGATACCGTCGCCGAGGTACGTTTCATCCCGAATTACTTGTGCCCCACGACTGCTAAGAAGTATTTACAAACAGATTCACCCCTGGATTAAGGTGGCATGGGGAGTTATCTCAGCAGCGTATAACGTACGATTAGTCTCAGGCTGTATCTTTACGGTCTATGACTGATGTCCCATTAGATCGCTTCCGACCAGAGTGCCCGAGACGCCAAAGTGATGGGTTTAGTCCAGACTATGGCGGATAGCTGCTCCTTTGCCAATGAAGCCGAGGAGTTGAAGAGGCGCTCGGAAAGAGATCGAGACATCATCAACCAAATACTGCGCCAAGTAATGGAATGTGCGTATTTCATTCAAGACTATTGCAACAAGTCTTTCGGTATGTGGAATCTCACATATTGTACTTAATCTGAGACTTATCAGTATGGGTCGCAGTCAAACGTATCGTCAAGAACACAGTTTCTCCTATGGACGCAAGGATCGATGACTACAAGGGGACCCTGGAAACTCTCCGACGGAATCTAGTCGATCATGCCAACATACAATGCTCCGTCATTACACATCGCGTCTTAGATGTCGGGAATGAAGTCCGTAAGTGCTTCAAGGTCGTCGGTCAAAAAGCCGCGTTCTCAGATGGTCCACAGGGGACTGGCAGGTACTCAGCGAAATAAAATATGCCCCAGAGGCCCATCACGCTCTAGATAATGCGTGCTTACCGGGCACGCGTACCGAGATTATTGACACCATTGTGTGCTGGGCTCTTGGGGGGAATCCGCCGCCGTCCGATCCGAGCAGCCCAATAAAGTTGAGCTCCAACGAATCATCTCGTGTCCTTTGGTTCTGCGGCACGGCGGGTGCGGGGAAATCGTCGATTCTTCGCTCATGTGCGAAACGCGTTTCTGAGCATGAGCGCAAGGGCTCGTACTACGGCTTCGACAAAAATCAGCCTCTCGCAAACCTTACGAGCCTGTTCAGTACGATCGCTCGAGACCTCGCGGAACGTGATGATTCCCGGAAGCAACGACTGATCAATGCGATCAAGAACGACATAGAGATACGAACAAGCGGTCACTGCAAAGTACAATTCGAGCACTTCATTGTTGCATCCTTCAAGGATGAGAAGGCCGCCGGGAAGACGGTTGTTTTCATCGATGCATTTGACGAGTCCGGGGACGTCCCGGCTCGCGCCGACGCACTCGCCATTCTAACGAAGCGAGCCTCAGAATTCCCTCCGGGTCTTCGAATCGTAGTTACCTCGAGATATGAAGACTATATTCAAGAGGCATTGCGGGCTCCGCTGCCACCCGGGGTGGACGTCATCCTGGTGGACCAGATCCCAGCTGATCAGACATCGGGCGATATTGCGAAATATGTGTACAGTGAATTCAAGAATGAATTCCGAAAGAAGCACGAAATGCAGCTGAGGGATCTCATTCGGAAGGCTGGAACATCCTTTCAGTGGGCTGCTACCGCCTGCCGCTTCATTCGCGATAGGAAAGCTGGTGTGCGTCTGGAAGAGCGGATTGCGAAGGTGCTGAGCAGTGATGACAGGTTGTATGGGCTGTATGGCACCGTTATGAAAGCGCACTGCGATCCATCGATGGAGACAGAAGTAAAACGAGTCAAGTCGATCCTAGGCCGAATCATATGCGCTCAGGAGCCATTGTCATTCCAGGCCCTAGTGCACCTAGTTCCACCTGAATCTATCCTCACTCCAGATGACCCTGAGGACAAGGAGCTACAACAAGGGATTCTGAAACATCTTGGCTCGCTCCTTAGTGGTACTCACAGTGATCATGACCCATTGTGCCTCTCCACTCATCTTATCGCGATTTCTTGTGTGACCCAGAGCATAATGAAGATTTCTGGATCAACAAAGATGAAGCAAATCGGGACATGGCCCTGGCATGCTTCTGCATCATGGACCAAAGCTTAAAATTCAATATCTGTCAAATTCCGACGTCGTTTCTTCGCAATGCCGACATCCCCAACATTAAGGATCTCCAGGAAAAGCACATCCCTTCTCATCTGTATTATGCTTGTCGATTCTGGGGTGTCCATGTGTCTGCGACACTGAGTGGCAAGTTTGCTCAGAAATGCATGGAGTCATTCTTTCAGAAGGATTTCCTACACTGGTTGGAAGTGATGAGTGTTATGGATAGCTCCCCTCAAATTGCATTAGCCTGTCTTAGGGCCTCTCATGTGAGCATGGCTCCAATTTGAGTCCATGGTGAAGCAGTGGACTGATTCTGAACATGGATTCCCCAGATTCCTGTGGACCTTGTTGACCTGCAACAGGATGCCATGCAATTCATCTTGATGTTTGCAAGTGCCATTGCAACAAGCATGCCTCACATCTACCTCTCTGGTCTGACATTTGCTCCAATTTCATCCCTGCTATATCAGAGATGGCAAGGTGAATTTCCAGGAGTTGGAAAACTTGTTCAGGGACAACTTCAAGACTGGCCAAATATGATGCTGATATTACAAGGACACCAATCTGGTGTATCATCAGTTGCTTTCTCCCCTGATGGGAAGCAGATTGCTTCTGGCTCTGATGACAAAACCATCCAACTCTGGAATGTGGAGACAGGTGTGAGCATTAGCCAGCCAATGAAAGGGCATTATGATTCCATCAGCTCCATTGCTTTCTCCCCTGATGGCAAGCAGATTGCTTCTGGTTCTCATGACAAGACCATCCGACTCTGGAATGTGGAGACAGGTGTGAGCATTGGCCAGCCAATGGAAGGGCATCATGATTCCATCAGCTCCATTGCTTTTGCCCCTGATGGCAAGCAGATTGCTTCTGGCTCTCATGACAAGACCATCCGACTCTGGAATGTGGAGACAGGTGTGAGCATTGGCCAGCCAATGGAAGGGCATCATGATTGGATCATGGTCCATTGCTTTCTCCCCTGATGGCAAGCAGATTGCTTCTGGCTCCTCAGACAAGACCATCCAACTCTGGAATGTGGAGACAGGTGTGAGCATTGGCCAGCCAATGGGAGGGCATCATGATGCGATCATGTCCATTGCTTTCTCCCCTGATGGGAAGCAGATTGCTTCTGGCTCCTCAGACAACACCATCCAACTCTGGAATGTGGAGACAGGTGTGAGCATTGGCCAGCCAATGGAAGGGCATCATCATTGGATCAGGTCCATTGCTTTCTCCCCTGATGGGAAGCAGATTGCTTCTGGCTCTCATGACAAGACCATCTGACTCTGGAATGTGGAGACAGGTGTGAGCATTGGCCAGCCAATGGAAGGGCATCATGATTGGATCAGGTCCATTGCTTTCTCCCCTGATGGAAGCAATTGCTTCTGGCTCTCATGACAGACCATCCGACTCTGGAATGTGGAGACAGGTGTGAGCATTGGCCAGCCAATGGAAGGGCATCATCGATTGGATCAGGTCCATTGCTTTCTCCCCTGATGGCAAGCAGATTGCTTCTGGCTCTGATGATGAGACCATCCGACTCTGGAATGTGGAGACAGGTGTGAGCATTGGCCAGCCAATGGAAGGGCATCATCATGTGGGATCTGGTCCATTGCTTTCTCCCCTGATGGCAAGCAGATTGCTTCTGGCTCCTCAGACAAGACCATCCAACTCTGGAATGTGGAGACAGGTGTGAGGATTGGCCAGCCAATGGAAGGGCATCATGATTGGATCAGGTCCATTGCTTTCTCCCCTGATGGCAAGCAGATTGCTTCTGGCTCCTCAGACAAGACCATCCAACTCTGGAATGTGGAGACAGGTGTGAGGATTGGCCAGCCAATGGAAGGGCATCATGATTGGATCAGGTCCATTGCTTTCTCCCCTGATGGCAAGTGGATTGCTTCTGGCTCCTCAGACAAGACCATCCAACTCTGGAATGTGGAGACAGGTGTGAGCATTGGCCAGCCCATGGAAGGGCATCATGATTCCATCAGCTCCATTGCTTTCTCCCCTGATGGCAAGCAGGTTGCTTCTGGCTCTCATGACAAGACCATCCGACTCTGGAATGTGGAGACAGGTGTGAGGATTGGCCAACCAATGGAAGGGCATCATGATTCCATCAGCTCCATTGCTTTCTCCTCTGATGGCAAGCACATTGCTTCTGGCTCTAAGGACAACACTCTCAGCAGTTTCCAATTCCCCATGGCAGTGTCCACACACATCCTTCAATACCCAGTCCATCTATTCCCACTCCCATATTCCCACTTTCAACTTGACAATGGATGGATTTTGGGACCCAGTCATGAGCTTATTCTCTGGGTCCCTCCAGCCTACCATGCATCTCTCTGGCACCCTGACTACCACATCATTGGGAATCCCAACAGTACTGAGATTGATTTTCAGCACCTGAAGTGTGGCAAGGAGTGGGCACTATGTCATGAACCATCAGAGAAGTAGATGATGCTTGGCAGTTTCACTATTTGTAACAATTAACCAGTTGTAGGGGTTTTCTCCTGATGTTCAGAAGAAAACAAGAGCAAGTTGAATGACAGAGTCTAGACTTAGTCTTAAGTAAATGACAAGGAAATGGTTCTTATTACTGAGATAGGCATAAGAATCAAAGACTGGATATGGAGGGTAGAGAGAGTGTGTGTGGAGGGTTTGGATGAAAGAGGTGAAAGGTTGGAAGGTTGGTGAATAGGGGCTAAAGCATGAGAAGGATGTGAAGTGGATCAAGAACTTAGGTAAGACTTGTTACAGGTTACTAAGGACCTTAAATCCTCTCCAAGTGTACTGAACACCTTCCTCTTGATAAGCTGTGCTAGACTTATTTATGCTAGGCTTAAGCTATTGAGGGCTTGGTCTTCCAATACTTATGAAGTCAGATTTCTCCTTTTCTACTGTAGAACTTAGTCTTGTGTGTCTAAGGTGATCTGGATGTATGAAGAATAGAGTGATTGTTGGGGAATCCCCTCTTTTTCTTGTTGTTCTACCTAAGATTCCCCCTCCTTTTATGCCTATCAGAGAGCCCCTATTATGAAGCATTCCCCTGTCTAGTTATAGAAGGATGGGAAATGAACCTTTTGTTCTATCCTAAAAATAACCTATGACTCATATATGACTTGTATGCCCTATTGTTCCTAAATGAACTTATTTTTCTACCCTAAAAATATCCTATGACTCACACATTCTAGAAGGGTGCAGCCCATGTTCTAGGAGAGTGTATCACAGCAATGGTTCTAGAAGGGTTGAGTCCATGTTCTAGAAGAGCACAGCATCTCCTAATGGTGTCACTATGGTGCCTTTATGAGGTCCTATTTAGGGTAGCTATGGCCCTTAATGTTTCCTTCAATATTGACTGCCATTTATGGATCAAAAGGACTCTTAAGTCATGAGACTAGCCTTTCCTGGTTGCCTAATTACACATCTAGGTGTTCCAGCTTTACTAGTGTGGCTGCCTGGTAAGACTTAGAGCTGAAATAGCCTAAATTGCATTTCTTTGACCCAGATATGCTTGTACTTCTACAAGTGGCACAGACTTTTCATCACAGTCCCTTGTGATCACTGTAGTTTTACAAGGCTTTTTTTTTTTGGGACAAGTGGAGACTTTGATTGTCTCAAAAATGCTGACTACATCTAGGTATTAAGGTCATAGTCATGCAAGCTTCTAACAAAGATAGCTCTTGGATGTGTCTTGGGGTCTACTTTGTCATCTGCCAAAAGATGTAGAAAAACACACAAAAAGATCCTCTGATGTAGAGTCAAAACTGATGTGGGACAACTGTGCTTTGTGGCTGTCACTCATTGGTATCAGCCTCATCATTGTTAGGGGTCATAGGTGGTTCCAAAGTAGTGTTTCCTTGGTTGAAGCAAAACTTGATGTTGATGATTTGTGCATGGATAAGAGTAAGAGAAGATGCTGCAATGTTGTTGGCAAACCAGCCATGATCACCAGTGTGATACTGCAAGTAATGTGATTGAGGGTTATTGATATTGAACCTAATAATAAGGTGGGTGTAGATGGATGGTGCTCCTATTCACTGGGTTAGTGTAGGGGAGCTGTCCTGTCCTTGCTCCACACACACCTTTTTGAATATGGGCCTTGTGTGGTTTCTTGGGAGTTGTAGATGTCATTGCTGTAGTGGTCCTGGTCATCTGGCTACTTTGCTAGTGTTAGTTTCTCACCTGCCCTTGGCACAGCCTTGGGACTTATGTATCACTGGCAAATGAGAGATGGAGGAGACAATGTTTTATGGGGTGCAGTTTGGGGCTCTTTAAGTGCTGGAACAGATATATGTTGGCAGTTAGTTTGCAGATACCTGTATATGGTGGACACACCAATATGATGGCATTTCAATTTCCCTTTAGTACTTGTGGGATACAGATCTTGGTATATTAATTTTTATGATGTGTAAGCAGGTTGGGAAATAGTACAGTGGTCGATTGTTCATGGTGTTGGGAGCCTCATGTACAGTTTCAGGGTCAAGGACAGGAAGTCCTGTGGGTTTGACTGTTAGGGTTACCTCAACTTCAAGGGAGTCAGTATTAGATGGGGTATGTGTCAGAGAGAGAGGCAGAGTCAGTGGGTCTTGGATGGTCACATCAAGTAGGTACCATTCCATCTCAAAGTCCATAAACAGACCTGGAGCTGTGGCTAACTCCTCTTTGGTTAGTTGACTGTGCAAGCTCCTAATAAGTTTACAGAACTGAGACAGTTCCTGAGGGAGTGGCAAAATCTTGGGTATGATTTTGAGGTGCTCATGCCATTGTAAAGTGAGCAGTAGGTATTTGAGGGGTGGAGTGATGAGACAGTACATGGAAAATGTGCATACAGGGCCAGTTTGGATGTTATGTTCCTGAATGATGAAGCCAAGGTGCCAGACAATTGATCCGAGGGCAATTGAGGATGTAATAGGTATAGTAACCATGGTGTCCATGGCTTGGTTGAGTTCCTTAACAAAGGCCACTAGCTGGGACAGCTGGTTTGCTGTACTATCACTAGTTTTGACTACACTTTCAGCACTGCATTGTACCAACTGCAGGAGCTGCTCCTGATCTCCCTTAACAGCTTGTTGGTCCTCCAATACCATCTTTTGATGATCCTCAAGGTCCTTGTGTGTTTCTGCCAGTGAGTCCACCTCTCATGCACAAGCCCAATCCCAGATCCTTTGACATTGTTTGAACTCACAGATCTGACAATTCAATTGGTGCTCATGCTCAGTGAGATCATGAGGATCAACCTGCCTAGGCTTAAACAGTGGGAAGAATTGGTGGTTCTCATGGCTGGAGGTCTTGCTTTGTGGAGTGATGGTGGTAGGCAAGGTATTTCATGGAAAGGGAGGAGTTGGGTGTCTTGTGCCAGCAGTTACTCATGGAGCTGAGAGGATTGTATGAGGGGTGAAGGTGATAGTTTGCTGAGTTGTGGGAAAGGGAGAAGGATTAATGTTTCCTTCAGCAGGTCCACTTTCAGGTTGTGTGGGTCCATCCACCATGAGAGACTGGGTGTAGCTAGGTCTGAATACACCTGCACAGAAAGTGGGCAAGTGGATGAGACCTGGGTGGACTTGATTGCATGGTTTGTTCAATACACTCACAGGGGTTCAAACTCCTGGATTGGAGGAAGCCCTATTGAGGTTGGAGGTCTCTTTGTGTCCTCCCAAGGGTTCAGGTCAGTGACCAGAGCAGCAGTGTCTGAAGGAGGCACAGATGACTCAGATTTTTGGTTAGGGTACATGCTGTGGTTACTAGCTACAAGGTCAGGTGAGGTAGGCAGATTCCCAAAGGTTGTTTGCCTCAATGGTCCCTGGTAGCAGTAATGAGCTTTGTGGGGGTCATGCAAAACTGGTGATTGGTTGTTGTTGTTGTGGTCACTCAAGTCAAAAGATGGCTTGGGGTATATGAGCTTAGGTGCTTCATTGGGGGAGAGAGATGCTGGTTTTATTGAGAAGGATTGGGCTCAGTGAGGGAATTTGGGCTGAGGAGTGAATAAAGTTTGAGGTCACAAAGGTATCTTCTGGCATGGTGATACACCTCTCCCATTCACACTGATTCTGTTTTGTGATGCCCAGTCAACAAACTTTTTGACAGCATCAGGATTGCTGTAAGCAGCTGGTAGTGTGGGTTGACTATTAGATGAGAATTCATTGCAATATTCTTTAGTTGACTCCTCCAAAGTCAGGACTGAGAATATGTACTTCTCATCTTCCAAACTTAGCTCAGGCCCTGGCAAGTGGCCATTACCTGTTTCTGTATTCTTGGTTCAGTCAAGGTATGCAAGGTGCCTCTTCTGTTTCAGGCCTTGAACCAGTGCATGAAGTGGAAGTTTTTGGTCAGGAAAGGGAGGGTGTAGTGGAGGTGAAGCAGTTTGATGTGTGGTTTGCTGATCATCAGTTCACAATAGGGACACTACTTTGGACCTCTTAGGCTGGCTTCCACTATGCAGGAAAGGACCTAAGAGGTCTCAGGCTGCTAAGTGACCACTAGGTCAAGTGAGGCTGCTCATAGGGACTGAGAGCTGCAGGAGGTGATACTGTCTCATTGGAGCCTCATTTGCTTTCACATTGGAGCTGCTTCAAGGCACTATTGGAGCTACTCCTAAGCTCTTAATACTACTGTAGCTATTATGACCAACAGGAGCTCCATTCTACATGAATCAGGAGCTGCTAATTTAGGAAACAGGGGCTGCTGGTATCTACCATGATTTGGGTGCAGCTGCTGTAATAATTGAAATAGCTCCACTTCATGAGATGGAGCTGTTTATGTAATATTGGAGCTGCTCATTCCTGCATTCAGCAGCTGCTCTTGAGGGGCTGAGTAGCTGCAACAAATTAGCAGCCTCAATAATTCTATATTCTAGTGGCTCATTTCTTCCTTCCAGAGCTACTCCCCATAGAGCAGCTACTGGTATTAATCCAAGTAGCTGCTCATTGCTCTGTTTCAAAGCTACTCACCCTGGAGCAGCTACTAGTCTTCACTCAAGTAGCTCCAATAAATTAGGAGCTCCAATCAATTCTTCATTGGAGCTACCCATTTCTTGATTTAGCAGCAGCTTTTGATTTGAGCAGCTGAAAAAAATGAGCAGCTCCAATTAATTCTGTATTGCAGCTGCTCATTCCTTCATTCAAGAGTTGCTCACATTGGAGCAGCTACTAGTTTTGGCTCCCAGTAGCTTCAATGGATGAGGAGCTCCAACTACTTCTATAGTGGAGCTGCTCATGCATTCATTCAGCAGCTACTCTTGATCCCAGCAGCTGCAAAAAATGTGCAGCCTCAATTAAATCTATATTGAAGCTGCACATTCCACCATTCAGCAGCTCCCCTCCCCACAGCAGCTACTCATCTTGATTTAGGGAGCTCCAATAGGTGAGGAGCTCCATTTAATCCTCCATTGCAGCTGCTCATGCCTTCATTAAGCAGCTACCTTTGATCCAAGCAGCTCCAATCACTTGATATTGAGGCTGCTCATTCCTTTCCCCACTAGCTACTCACCCTCATACAGCTCCTAGTATTGACCTGAGCAGCTGCAAAAAATGAGGAAGTTCAATTCATTCTACATTGGAGCTTCTCATTCCTTCATTCAGAAGCTACTCTCCCCACAGCAACTACACTAGTCTTGATCCATGCAGCTACTCATTTCCACATTCAGGAGCTACTCACCTTGGAACAGCTGTAACAAATCAGTAACTCCAATGAATTTTCTATGTTGGAGCTGCTCATGTCTCCATTTAGCAGCTATTCTCCTTGATGGCAGCCACTATCATTAACTCCAGCAGCTGCAATGAATGAGGACTCCCCATTAAATCTCCATTGGAACCGCTGATTTCTCCATGCAGGAGTCAGCCTTCTTGCAGCCACCACTAGTACTGATCTATGCAGCTGCAACAGGTGACAAGCTCAAATTGATTCTATATTCAAGCTGCTCATTCTCCATCCAGCAGCTATCCTCCTTATGACAGCTCCAAGTATTGACCCAACCAGCTGCAGTAAATGAGGAGCTCCTATCAATTCTATAGTGAAGTTGCTAATTCCTCCATTCAGCAGCTACCTTTCCCACAGCAGTACAGCCCAGGCAGATAGATTAGACACCCTTTGGGTTGGCTTTTACTGCACAGGAGAGGACCCAAAGGGTCCCTTAACCTATCACAGACCCATGGGTGGGACAATATTGACCCATGAGGGGACAGCACTAAACCATGGTTTTGGCATGGTCAGGGCAGGGTATTGACAATAAAACTCATGGGCTGGGCCACTCCACCCATGGGTGGGACCTGCTGACCCATGAGTTAGAGCATTAGACCCATGGGTTTGACCCCTAGAGCCATGAGTTTGACCTCCAGACCCATGAGTTTGACCCCAGACCCATGGGTTTAAGCCCTGGACTCATGAGTTAGACCCTCAGACTCATGAGCCAGACCCTCATACCCATGAGTTAGATCCTCAGACCCATGAG
>MU129022.1:148842-200919 GCA_014904985.1 Hydnum rufescens UP504 | reverse complement strand
ACCACAGTCCGAGAGGCGAACGGAGAGCTTGTTAAGACAGGAAGCGAGATATGGGCGATACTTGTTGGGTCGATACGCCACCAGCCGCCGGTAAATGCTCACGGCCTCCTCTATCGCCTTGAGTGCTTCCTCATCGCGGTCAAAATGAGAAAGATCACTGGAGAAGTGGTCAAGAGAGCGAGCAAGATATGAATCGAATGTGTTCGGTCGATCCACCACTAGTGGGCGATAAATGTTCAATGCTTCCTCCGTTGCCGCAAGTGCTTCCACATGGCGGTCAGATTCCGAGAGGCGAACGGAGAGCTTGTTAAGACAGGAAGCGAGATATGGGCGGAACACACTGGGTCGATATGCCGCCAGCCGCCGGTAAATGCCCACGGCCTCTTCAATCGCCTTGAGTGCTTCCTCATCGCGGTCAAATTGAGAAAGATCAGTGGAGAAGTGCTCAAGAGAGCGAGCGAGATATGGATGGAATACATTCGGTCGACCCGCCGCTAGGGGACGGTGAATGTTCAATGCTTCCTCAGTTGCCCCAAGTGCTTCCAAGTGGCGGCCAGATTTCGAGAGGTGAACGGAGAGTTCGTTAAGAGAGGACGCGAGATATGGGCGGAATATATTGGGTCGACGCGCCACCAACCGTCTGTAAATACTCACGGCCTCCTCAATCGCCTTGAGCGCTTCCTCATCGCGGTCAAATTGAGAAAGATCAATAAAATGATTCTCAAGGCTGCGAGCAAGGTGTGGATGGAATACATCTGGCTGTTCGGTTGCCAGTGAGCGGTAAATATCCACAGCCCGTTCAGTGGCTGTCAGGGCTTCCCTATCGAGATCACATTCCGAACGGCAAGCAGACAGGGTGATGAACGAACAGGCACGATCTGAGCGGAAAATATCCTGTCGATCTGCTACTAGCGAGAGGTAAAGGCGTATGGCTTCCTCGGCCCTGGGGAGGGCCTCATCGTGGCGGCCAAGAAGTAAAAGGGCCTTGGAAAGCTCGGTGAGAGAAGCAGCCAGGCCTGATACGTCTTGTCCCTCCCGGTGCAGACCAACTGCGGTACTCTGCACCTCAAAGGCCTCATCCGAAAGACCCAAGTCAGACAAATTCAATGACAATCGACTCATTTTGTCTGCCAGGATAGCCACGTCGAGTTCGGCTTGCGCAATATTATTCAACTCGTTCAAAAGCTCCAATGTGGTGGACACCGTTTCGTGGAGTTGGGGGACCGGATCCTCGTTCTGTGGCCAGTCCCTTCTCCATCCTATAGATCGCTGTTGGATTTCGGTGGGGACGGCAAGATCTGATACGACAGTGTCCACTTTCACCGTAAGCTGAGAGATCTGCATGGCGAGGTATGAAACACGGCGGTTATGCCCAGTTTGCAGGACAGTCACCGCTGGAGATCTGTCCGGTTCTCCATGAGCGTAACCAGGTAGTGGGCTCAAGAACGGTAAGTACCTTGTGCCAGGGAGCGTCGGAGTCGCCTGTAATCCCACTGCTTCCAGGCGAGCTTGCACAGCCACACCAATCTGCTCGAACATTGCCTGACCAGCTGGACGCTGGAAGAGACTGTGAAGGCTCTGCGAAGTCAACGATGGTGGTGCTGATGATGGTGGTGACGGCGGTGCCGGTGGCGGCGGTGCTGACGGCGCAGCCCCAGGTGAGGATGGCGATAGACCCTCTCCATCCTCTTTCCGACTTAGTAAGACAGATGCACCAGGAAACACTATTGTTTCTATTTTGTCCGCGAGATTGGATATTCTCACAGACGCCACCAGCTTCATGACACTATCAGGGAAACTCTGCCTTCACAAGAATGTGAACGTTGAATAGACACTCACATGCAGCATGTTCAAGCAATCCGTCAAATTCTCTCCGTGCCTCAACAGTCCAGTGTTGACCTCATCACGTCTGACATACCTATCCAGCAGGCCCAGGTCAGACCAACGCATTACATCGGCTTTGATTGCCTTCAAGTTGCTGACAGACAAAACAGATGAATCTGACGGCCTAAAAAGATACAACGAACAAAGATTGGAAGAAACACACCTCTTTAAAGCAAACAGTCTCACAGCGGTCGGCGAACCATCAGGGACTGGAACATTGCTCCCCCCTCAAGTCCTCCACAAAGAGCTGGAGAAAGTTCATGACCCGCGATATAAGGTGCATGCATCCCTCTTTCCCGTCGCGCATGGTTTTAATGGCCTCACTTATCTCCATCAAGACATCGACGACTTGAGTTACCGGTCCTACCAGTGCCCCTGGTAGGGCAGGAATATGGACTCGGATGGAAGCCACAGCGAGCGCAGAATTCCATTCGGACCTGGTGTGATCGTTGGGGAGTCTGGATAGGTTGGCTGGGATCTGGCTGGCAGATCTGGGCTGATGGGTTGGGCGGTGGGCGTGGATCGAGAAGGAATGGAATTGCTAGGTTGGGGTGATGGCGTTGGGTCCCTGTGTCTTAAAGTTTTCCAGAATCCTCTGGACGACATGGAAGCTGAGAAAATGAGCTTGAAGGCGATGCGAGGCAAGTTATCCAATACATGAGCACAATCAAATAATTTACTGTATAACCTGCACGCTGTTAGAGGAAAACTTAATAGGAAGTCGGGAAATCCCGAGCTATATATAATCCATTCTCATTGGAGGAAGCGAAGGATCGACTGAGTCTACGCAACCTCTAACTGCCTCATGGGGTGGGCGACGAAAGGAAATCAAACGATAGGAGAGGACCATTTTATCGGCAGGCCTTGAGCCATGCAGTGCTGTCGGATCGTCCTGTAGCTTACATGCGTGATTGTCGGATCGGTTAGAGACTGTCCACCACCACGAAGACCCCTCAGAACCAAAACATGTAACCAGATTTATAAAGGGAACTACAGCGGAGCACGGCCAGAAAAACCTGAATTCAAGGCCACAGGGACTCGGAACCAAAGCCCAAACAACACATTTAAACACCGAATAGATCGATGCATGATATGGACCCCTCCTACATCCCGCCAGTCAACCACTCTTACGAGGGGCCACACTACTCAGTACAGCTCTATACGCCAAGGCCGTCCACTTCCATCTGGGCTTGCAATGCTTCTCTGTGCTGTCCCATGTCTGAATAGCAACCTGAAAGTCTGGACAGTGCGGATACAAAAGGCTTAGTAAAGAGGTCAGGGCGCCTTGCCGCGAGGGGACGGAACAAGTTCACTGTCTCTTGAATTACCGGAAGAGCCTCGGGCATACGATCAAGATTAGACAGTATGTCAAAGAGGTTGGAGAGTGAGCTCGCTAGGCCGGAACTGAAAAATCTGGGTCGATCCGCCATAAGCAGGCGGTAAATGCTCACAGCTTCTTTAATGGCTCCAAGCGCCTCTTCATAGCGACCAAGTGCTGAAAGACGAAGGGAGATATCCCTGAGAGAGTCGGCAAGTTTTGGCTGGAATGCATTGGATCGACTGGCTGCCAGTGAGCGGTATATGTTCGTGGCCTCCTCATTCTTCTCAAGTGCCTCCTTGTGACGGCCAAATTTTGAGAGACAGGTAGAGAGCTGGATGAGAGAGTGGGCAAAGGCTGGAAAAATTTCATTTGGTCGATCTGTTACCAGAGGGCGGTAAATCCTCACGGCCTCCTCAATCACCTTGAGTGCTTCCTCGTGGCGGTCAAATTGAGAAAGACCACTGGAGAAGTTGCTAAGAGAGCGAGCAAGAAGTGAATCGAATTCATTCGGTCGATCCACTACTAGTGCGTGGTAAATGTTCAATGTTTCCTCCTTTGCCGCAAGTGCTTCCACATGGCGGCCAGATTTCGAGAGGTCAACGGAGAGATTGTTAAGAGAGTGGGCAAGAAATGGGCGGAATTCATCGGGTCGATAAGCCGCCAGCCGCCGGTAAATCCTCACAGCCTCCTCAATCGCCTTGAGTGCTTCCTTATGGCGGTCAAATTGAGAAAGATAAGTGGAGAAGTTGTCAAGAGAGCGAGCAAGAAGTGGATTGAACGTATTCGGTCGATCCCCTACTAGTGCGCGGTAAATATTCAATGCTTCTTCCATTGCCACAAGCGCTTCCACATAGCGGTCAGATTTCGAGAGGCGAACGGAGAGCCGGCTAAGAGAGGATGCGAGATATGGACGGAACGTATTGGGTTGATATGCTGCCAGCCGCCGGTGAATCATTGCGGCCTCCTCACTCGCCTTGAGTGCTTCCTCATGGCGGTAAGAATGAGAAAGATTGGAGAAATAGTCAAGAGAACGAGCAAGATATGGATGGAATACATTCGGCCAATCCGCTGCTAGTAGACGGTGAATGTCCAATGCTTCCTCAGCTGCCCGAAGTGCTTCCATGTGCCGGCCAGATTCAGAGAGGTGAATGCAGAGCTCGTTAAGAGAGGAAGCGAGATATGGGCGGAATATATTGGGTCGACGCGCCACCAACCGCTGGTGGATGCCCACAGCCTCCTCAATCGCCTTGAGCGCTTCCTCATTGCGCTCAAATCGAGAAAGATCAATGGAAAGATTCTCAAGGCTGCGAGCGAGGTGTGGGTGGAATGCATCTGGCTGTTCGGTTGCAGTGAGCGGTAAATGTCCACGGCCCGTTCAGTTGCTGCCAGGGCTCCCCTGTGGAGACCACATTCCGAACGGCAAGCAGACAGGGTAATGAACGAAGAGGCACGATCTGGCGGAATATGTCCCGTCGATCTGCTACTAGCGAGAGGTAAAGGCGTATGGCTTCCTCGGCCCTGGGGAGGGCCTCATCGCGGCGGCCAAGAAGTAAAAGAGCCTTGGAAAGCTCAGTGAGAGAAGCAGCGAGGCCTGATACGTCTTCTCCCTCCCGGTGCAGACCAACTGCGGTAGTCTGCACCTCGAAGGCTTCATCCGAAAGACCCAAGTCAGACAAACCCAATGATAATCGACTCATTTTGTCTGCCAGGGTAGCCACGTCGAGTTCGGCCTGCGCAATATTATTCAACTCGTTCAAAAGCTCCAATGTGGTGGACACCGTTTCGTGGAGTTGGGGCCTAGATCCTCGCTCCGCGGCCAGTCACTTCTCCATCCTATAGATCGATCTCGGATTTCGGTGGGGACGGCAAGATCTGATACGACACTGTCCACTGTCATCCTAAGCTGTGAGATCTGGTTAGCGAGATATGAAACATGGCGGTTATGCCCGGTTTGTAGTACAGTCATCACTAGAGATCTGTTTGGTTCTTCATGAGCGTAATCAGGTACTGGGCTCTAGAACAGTAAGTACCTTGGGCCAGGGGGCGTTGGGGTCGCCGGTATCCCACTGCTTCCAGGCGAGCCTGCACAGCCACTCCAATCTGCTCGAACATTGCCTGACCCGCTGGACGCTGGAAGAGGCTGTGAAGGCTCTGCAAAGCCAGCGATGGCGGTGCTGATGATGGTGCACAGACGGTGGTGCTGACGGCAGGGCCGGTGGCGGCCGTGCTGACGGTGCAGCCCTGGCAGCCCCCGATGAGGATGGCAATGCGCCCTCTCCCTCCTCTTTCCGACTTATTAACACAGATGCACCAGGAAATACTACTGTTTCTATTTTGTCCGCGAGATTGGATATTCTCACAGACGCCACCAGCTTGATGATAATATCAGGGAAACTCTGGGTTCACAAGAATGAGAACGTTGAATAGACACTCACATGGAGCATGCTCAAGCAATCCGTCAAATTCTCTCCGTGCCTCGATAGTCCAGTGTTGATTTCATCACGCTTGATATACCTCTCCAGCAGGCCCAGGTCAGACCAACGCATTACATCGGCTTTGATTGCCTTCAAGTTGCTGATAGAGAAAGAGATGAATCTGACGGCCTGGAAAGAGAGAATGAACAAAGATTGGGGGAAACCGACCTCTTTAAAGCAAACAGTCTCGCAGCGGTCGGCGAACCATCAGGGACTGGAACATTGCTCCCTTTCAAGTCCTCCACAAAGAGGTGGAGAAAGTTCATAACTCGGGATATAAGGTGCACGCATCCCTTTTTTCCGTCGCGCATGGTTTTAATGGCCTCACTTATCTCCGCCAAGATATCGACGACTTGAGTTACCGGTCCTACTAGTGCCCCTGGTAGGGCAGGAATATGGACTCGGACCGCAGCCACAGCGAGCGTAGAATTCCATTCGGACCCGGTGTGATCGTTGGGGAAGTCTGGATAGGTTGGCTGGGATCTGGTTGGAAGATCTGGGCTGGTGGGTTGTGCGGTGGATGTGGATCCAAAAGGAATGGAATCGCTAGCGGCGTTGGGTCCCTGTGTCTTAAAGTTTTCCAGAATCTTCTGGACAACATGGAAGCTGAGAAAATGAGCTCGAAGGCAATGCGAGGCAAGTTATCCAATACCTGAGGACAATTAAATAATTTACTGTACAACCTGCATGCTGTTAGAGGGAAACTTAATAGGAAATCGGGAAATCCCGGGCTACATATAAGCAATTCTCATTCGCCTGGCCCTCCCGTGCCCAGCAGAGGAAGCGAAAGATCGACTAATCACAATTAGCCTACGCAACCTCTACAGTAATTGCCGCGTGGGATGGGCGCCGAAAGGAAATTAAACGATAGGAGAGGATGTGTACAGGCACCACTTTATCGGGAGGATCCTTTTCGTGACTCCGAATCCTTGAGCCATGCAGCGCTGTCCGATCGCCTGTAGCTTGCATACGTGATTGTCGGATCGGTTAGACACCGTCCACCGCCACAAAGACCCTTCAGAACCAAAACATGTAACCAGATTTATAACGGGAACTACAGCAGAGCACGGCCAAAGAAACCTGAATTCAAGGCCACAGGGGCTCGGAAACAAAGCCCAGACAACACCCATTCAAACACGGTATAGGTCGATCAATCCCGAAAGATCCAACAAAGGCAGGGGCCACCACGTCACAAACGGGCCAATCTGCCTCTCTTCCCCAGTAACACTCCACCATACCCGGCCCAGTCTCAAATATCGGGGAGGGGGTTCCACAACATAGTGCCGATATATATGTCATGGATCATACCCCAGAACGTACATCCCGCCAGCAACCACTCTTAGGAGGGCCACGCAGCACAGGGCTATAAGCTAAGACCATCCACTTCCGTTTGGGCTCGCAGCGCTTCCTCATGCCGTCCCATACCTGAATAGCAATGTGAAAGCCGGGACAGTGCTGAGGCGAAAGTTTTAGCAAAGACGGCAGGGTGCTCTGCCCCGAGAGGTCGTAGCAAGTCCGCCGTTTCTTGAATTACCGGAAGAGCCTCAGGCATACGACCAAGATTAGAAAGAATGTGGAAGAGGTTGGAGAGTGAGCGCGCCAGGTCGGAATTGAAGACACTGGGTCGATCCGCCACAAGCGGGCGGTAAATGCTCAAGGCTTCTTCGATGGCTGCAAGTGCTTCCTCATGGCGGTCAAGTTCCGAAAGACGACGGGAGATATTGCTAAGAGAGTTGGCAAGGTTTTGAGCGGAATGCATCGGGTCGATCCGCTGCCAGTGAGCGGTACATGTTCACGGCTTCCTCATTCTTCTCAAGTGCCTCCTTGTGACGTCCAAATCTCGAGAGATGGACGGAGAGGTTGCCGACAGAGCGGGCAAGGTGTGGACGAAATACATCTGGTTGATCTGCCGCCAGTGGGCGATAAATACTCTCGGTCTCCTCACTCACTTTGAGGGCTGCCTCACGGCGGCCAAATTCCAAAAGGAAGACAGAGAGATTGCTAAGAGCATTGGCAAGATCTGGACGAAACACATCCGGGCGATCTACCGACAGTAGCCGATAAAGACCCACAGACTCTTTGCTCGCCTTGGCTCCTTCCCGGAAACGGCCAAATTTCGAAAGAGAGACAGAGAGGTTACCTAGACAACGAGCGAGATCTGGACGGAACACATCTGGCCGATCCGGTGCCAATGAACGGTAAATTCTTATCGCCTCCTCGCTCGCTTCGAGTGCATCCACATAGCGGCCAAATTCGGTAAGGCGACCGGAGAGATTGCTGATTTGGCGAGCAAGATCTGGTTGGAATGCATTGGGTAGATCCACGGCCAACGGACGGTAAATCTTCACGGCCTCCTCACATGCATCGAGTGCCTCTCGATGGCGACCAAATTCAGAAAGATAGAGAGAGAAGTTGCCCAGAGAGTGAGCAAGTTCTGGAAGGAATACATCCGGTCGATCTGTGGCTAGTGCGCGATAAATACCCAAGGCTTCCTCAGTTGTCTTGAAGGTCTCCTCGCGGCGCCCAATTCCTGAAAGGCAAATGGAGAGGCTGTGAAGAGAGTCAGCGAAATCTGACCGGAATACCGGTCGATCCGCTGCTAGCGGGCGGTAAATGTTCGCAGCCTCTTCATTTGCCTTGAGAGCTTCCTCACGTCGGCCAAATTGCGTAAGATTAGCTGCGAGGCTACCAAGGCAGTGAGCTAGGTCTGGGAGGAATACATCAGGTAGGCCCTTTGCCAACGGCCGGTAAATCTCCACAGCCTCCTCACTTGCCCTGAGTGCTTTGTGATGTCGGCCAAGGTCCGAGAGATAGATAGAAAAGTTGCCTAATGAATGAGCAAGATCGGAGCGGAATGCTTCTGGCCGATCAGCTGCTAGCAAGCGATAAATACCCACAACCTCCTCAGATACCTTCAATGCCTCCTCGCGGCGGCCAAAGCCTGAAAGACGAACGGAGAGGTCCCAAGTGAGCGAGCAAGGGATGATCGAAATACATCGGGGCGATCGACCGCTAGGGGGCGATAAATACTCACGGCCTCCTCGCTATACTGGAGGGCTTCCTTTCGGCGACCAAATTCGGAGAGACGGGCAGAGAGATTGTGAAGAGAGTGAGCGAAATCGGCGCGAAATACATTCGGTCGATCTGCCGCCAGTGGGCGATAAAGGCTCACGGCCTCCTCACTCGCCTCCAGTGCTTCCTTATGGCGCCCAAATTGAGAAAGATTGGTGGAGAGGGTGTCAAGGGAGTGAGCCAGATGGGGACGGAATACATGAAGTAGATCCGCAGCTAGTCGACGGTGAATGTTCAAGGCTTCCTCACTTGCCCAAGTGCTTCCAGATGGCGGCCAGATTCAGAGAGGCGAGCAGAGAGATTGTTAAGGGAGCGGGCGAGATATGGGCGGAACATGTCGGGTCGATACGCCGCCAGCAGGCGGTAAATGCTGACAGCCTCCTCAATCACCTCGAGTCCTTTCTTGCGGTGTCCAAATTCCAAAAGATCTATAGCAAGATCCTCAAGGCTGCGAGCGAGGTGTGGACGGAATACATCAGCTTGTTCTTTCGCTAGTGAACGGTAAATGTCTACGGCCTGTTCAATTGCGGTGAGCGCTTCCTCATGGAGACCACATTCCGAACGGCAACCAGACAGGGCGATGAAAGAAGAGGCAAGATCTGGGCGGAATATCTCTGGTCGATCTGCTACTAGCGAGAGGTAGAGGCGTATGGCTTCCTCGGCCCTGGGGAGGGCTTCATCGTGGCGGCCAAGACGTAAAAGCGCTCTGGAAAGCTCGGTGAGAGAAGCAGCGATGGCTGGCACGTCTTGTCCCGTCCGGTGCAGAATAACTACGATAGTCTGCAGCTCAAAGGCCTCATCCCAAAGACCTAAGTCGGACAAATTCAATGATAATTGGCTCATTTTGTCTACCAGGGTAGGCACGTCGAGTTCGGCCTGGGCAGTATTATGCAACTCGTTCAAAAGCCCCAGTGTGGTGGACACCGTTTCGCGGAATTGATCGACAGGATCCCCGCTCTGTGACCAGTAAGTTCTCCATCCCATAGACCGTTCTTGGGTTTCGGTGGGGACAGCAAGATCCCCTAGGATGCTGTCCACTTTCGCCGTAAGCTCGGAGATCTGGGTGTCGAGACCTGAAACATCATGGTTATGCTCAGGTTGCAGCACAGTCATTGCTGGAGATCTGTTTGATTTTTCATGAGCCCAATCAGGTATTTGGCTCAAGAATGGCAGGTACCTTGAGCCAGGGGGTGCCAGGGTTGCCCGTAAACCCACTTCTTCCAGATGAGTCTGCACAGCCACCTCAATCTTCTGGAACAGCGCCTGACCCGCTGGACTCTGGAAAAAGTCTTGAATGCACTGCGACGTCACCGATGGCGGTGCTGACGATGGCGCCGCTGACGATGGCGTTGCGGACGGCGGTGCTGACGACGAAGCCACCGACTGGAGTGGCAATGGGTCCTGACGATCCTCTTTCCGAGTTATTAACACAGATACAGATGGACCAGGGAACATGATTGCTTCTATTCTGTCTGCGAGATTAGATGCTCTCATAGACGCCACAAGCTTGACGATAATATCAGGGAAGCTCTTGCTTCACGAGAATGAGCACGCCGAACAGCCACTCACATGGTGGATGTTCAAGCAATCCATCAGACTCTCTCCATGCATCAATAGTCCCGTCTTGATTTCCTCACGCTTGAGATACCTATCCAGCGGGCCCAATTCAGACCAACGCTTTGCATCGGTTTTGATTGCCTTCAATTTGCTAACAGAAAAAAAAGATATGTTTGAGTTCCTAAAAGAAAGAATGGAGGATTGTGGTGGGAAACACACCTCTTTAACGCAAACAGCCTCACGGCGGTCGGCGAACCATCAGGGATTGGAACGTTGCTCTCTTTTAGCTCATCCACAAAAGAGTCGAGAAAAATCGTAACACGGAATAGAAGTCGAACGCATCCCTCTTTTCCGTCGCGCATGGTTTTAGCGACCTCACTTATTTCCGATGCGACATCGAGGACTTGAGTCACGGGGCCCACTAGTGCCCCCGGTAGAGTAGGAATTCGAACTCGAATCGAAGCCAGAACGAGTGCAGAATCCCACCCGGAGCCAGGGTGATCATGGAGGTAATCTGGGTACGTTGGCTGAGATCCGGCTGGAAGATCAGGGCTGGCGCGTGGCGCGGTGGAGGTAGAGGTGGATCCGGAAGGGATGGAATCACTAGGTGGGGGTGATTGCGATGGGTCTCCAGGTCTTGGAGTTTTCCAGAATCGTCTGGATAGCATGAGACGGCGTGGACTTGAGAGAGAAAGGGAGCTTGAAGATGATATGAGGTAAGTTGTCCGATGCCTCAGCACATACTAGCACACCTAAAAATCGTTAAATACAAGTAGGCACAAACACAAGAAAGAGAATCTGATTTGTATACCGCGTAGGAACGCGCCGAGGGCGGCACAGACCAGAAAGCGCGATCGGCCAAACAGGCCCCGATGAGGTGCGGCATATGCCGAGTCCCAATCCCAATCCTTATCCTAATCCTAATCCCAATCCCAGCCGATCAGGGATTCTCGCACAGGATAAAACGTGGGCTTTAGATTCGGACTGTGATTGGATTACATAATTACATATGA
This sequence comes from Hydnum rufescens UP504, assembly GCA_014904985.1. NCBI lineage: Eukaryota > Fungi > Basidiomycota > Agaricomycetes > Cantharellales > Hydnaceae > Hydnum > Hydnum rufescens. The sequence goes on along the minus strand of MU129022.1, from coordinate 189,598 downwards.
CGTCCTTTACATAATCAATTCTCACTCGTCAAGAACATCACGCCTAGATGTCTTGGTCTTATCCTCGTGCCTCTGATAAGACCGAAGACTATACAGTGTGTGGAGAGTAAGTTCATCCGCGTGACCTCCGAAACAGTCAGCCTGCTAATCCATGGCAGGTTTCTGCTGGTGCGGGAGTGTGAAAATTGCCGCAGGCAATTTCGCGCGTGAGAACCCGGCACCCGGCCCGACTGTGCGGGGCACGGGATGGGGGGCGGCACTCACGACTAAGCACCAACAAAAACCACACCATCATCAACGGGGTGGGAGGGGAAAAAGACCGGGGTTTCCCCCAAGGGCTCTCCTGGCCGCAACAGCGAGGCCAACGAGACGCAACGAAATGAAGCGGAAGCAAAGTCTGGGCGGCTTCCGCTTCTTCATTCACTAGCCTACGTGCGTAGAGTAGCCCTCGTGCCTCGGGCTACAACTTGGATCTGGTCGATCTCTTTATTCCCGACCACGATCCCGGCATTAGGCATTCGTCTCACCTATATTCCGCTATAAGCCCTCCCTCCCCATTTCAGTTGTTAGTGTGTCCTCTCACTTCTTCATACGCCATTTGGGTGACATAGTCACTCAGTCCCTTGCTCGCGCTCCAAGGTTGCAGGGGTGATGGTCCTTGTTCGCTTGTTCGTGGCCCTAGCGGCGCTTTCCCACTAGATAACTTTTCTGTGGCCTGGATCCATTGGGCTGTGCTCCATTGTGACTCCTATCCGTCATAGATCTGCATGTATGTTTGGTTCTGATGTGTCTTTGTGGTGGTGGACGGGGCCCAACCGATCCCGCACTCATGTATGTATGCTACAGGATGTTCCGACAGCGCCAGGCCTCAACTAACGACCAACGGCGCGCCCTTCCGATGAAATGGTGCCTGTACGTATCCTTCCTCTTCTATCGTTCAATTTCCTTTAGGCGCCCATCTGACGACGCGATTAGCGGGTTGCTAGACTAATCGTGACCAGTCGGTTTCTCCCTTCCTCCCTGAGTCTCCACAACACAGGCCGATCGATCACAAAAGATCTGGGAAAAGCAAGGGCCACCAAACGGATGAATGTGTGGTGCTTACCCCAGTATCAATGCACCACACCCAGTCTCGAACATCGAGTGGTTCCATAATGTAGGAGCAACACAGATGGACCAACGTGCATCCCGCCAGCAAACCACTAGCACTCTTATGATCGCTTTTCTGCTTGCAATCAGTGACTCCTATTATTTTTTAAATTAATAATTCTCTTAAGGCTGCAGTACAAAGAAATCATAATCTGTTGGAGCTAGTGAGTACTCTGCGACTCGAGCCACGGCAATACTGTACTAGCCCACACGTCCATAAACATCCTCCTCTGTCTTCCTCTTCGGGGTAGGAACCATCATTGCATTTTCAAGGAAGTCCAATCCGAACGACGTAGCAAAGTCGGGACGGTTTTCAATCACCCGACGAGCCCGATGTGCACTTATTTCGGAGAAGGTGGAGTGCGAGCGCTCTAGGTCAGAAATGAAGACACTAGGTCGATCCGCCGCAAGCAGGCAGTAGATGTCCACGGCTTCTTCGATGCGACCCAATGCTTCCTCATAGCGCTCAAGTTTCATAAGATGAAGGGAGATATTCCTGAGGGAGTTGGCGAGACTTGGGTGGAATACATCGGGTCGATTTGCCACAAGCGGGCGATATATGTTCTCCGCCTCCTCATTCTTCTCGAGTGCATCCTTGTCACGTCCAAATCGAGAGAGATGAACAGAGAGGTTACCGAGAGAGCGGGCGAGGTGTGGGCGAAAGACATCTGGTCGATCCTCTGCTAGTGGGCGGTAAATGCTCACTGTCTCCTCGCCCGCTTTGAGGGCTGCTTGACTGTCGCCAATTTCCGAAAGAAATACGGAGAGATTGCCCAGAGAGTTGGCAAGATCTGGCCGAAACACATCCGGTCGATCTACCGCCAGTAGTCGATAATGCCCCACGGACTCCTCGCTCGCTTTGACCGCTTCCTCATGGCGGTCAAATTTTGAAAGAGAGACAGAGAGGTTGCCTAGACAACGGGCAAGATCTGGACGGAATACATCCGGCCATTCCTTTGCCAATGGACGGTAAATTACTATCGCCTCCTCACTTGCGTCCAGTGCATCTGCATAGCGGCCAAATTCTGAAAGGCCTCTAGACAGATTGCCAATATAGCGAGCAAGATCTGGGCGAAACACATCGGGTAGTTCCACAGCCAACGGACGGTAAATATTCACGGCCTCCTCACATGCCTCTAGTGCTTCTCGATGGCGACCAAATTCAGAAAGATAGACAGAGAAGTTACCCAGAGAACGAGCGAGATCGGGACGGAATACATCTGGTCGATCTGTTGCTAGTGGGCGATAAATACCCAGGGCTTCCTTAGTTGCAATAAGGGCCTCCTCGCAGCGCCCAATCTCTGAAAGGCGAGCGGAGAGGCTGCGAAGAGAGTCGGCGAAATCTGACCGGAATACCGGTCGATCCGCTACGAGCGGGCGGTAAATGTTCACAGCCTCTTCATTTGCCCTGAGTGCTTCCTCACGTCGGCCAAATTGGGTAAGATTACCTGAGAGGTTACGAAGGCAGTGAGCAAGATCTGGGAGGAATACATCGGGCAGATCCATTGCCAACGGGCGGTAGATCTCCAGAGCCTCCTCACTCGCCCTGAGTGCTTTATGATGCCAGCCAAGTTTCGAGAGGCACATGGAAAAGTTTCCGAGTGAACGAGCGAGATCGGAACGGAATGCTTCTGGCCGATCAGCTGCTAGCAAGCGATAAATGCCCACAACCTCCTCAGATGCCTTCAGTGCCTCTTCGCGGCGGCCAAAGCCTGAAAGACGAATGGAGAGGTCGCCAAGAGAGAGAGCAAGAAGTGACCGAAATACATCCGGGCGATCGACCGCTAGTGGGCGATAGATACTCACGGCCTCCTCGATATTCTGCAGGGCTTCCTTTCGGCGACCAAATTCGGAGAGACGGGCAGCGAAATTATGAACAGAGCGAGCAAAATTGGCCCGAAATACATTCGGTCGATCTGCTGCCAGCGGGCGATAAATGCTCACAGCCTCCTCACTCGCCTCGAGGGCTTCCTTATGACGGCCGAATTGAGAAAGATTGGTAGAAAGGATGTCGAGAGAGCCAGCAAGATGGGGACGGAAGACATTTGGTCGATATGCTGCTAGTGGACGATGGATGGTCAAGGCTTCCTCACTTGTCCCAAGTGCTTCTACATGGCGGCCAGATTCCGAGAGGCGAGCCGAGAGGTTGTTAAGAGAGCGAGCGAGGTATGGGCGGAACATATTGGGTCGGTATGCCGCCAGCCGCCGGTAAATTCTCACAGCCTCCAAAATCACCTCGAGCCCTTTTTTGCGGTGCCCAAGTTCCAAAAGATCAATGGAAAGATTCTCAAGACTGCGAGCGAGGTGTGGACGGAATACATCTGGTTCTTTTGTTACCAGTGTGCGATAAAGGTCCACAGCCTGTTCAATTGCCGTGAGCGCGTCCTCATGGAGACCGCATTCCGAACGACAAGCAGACAGGGCGATGAAGGAAGAGGCAAGATCTGGGCGAAATATCTCCGGTCGACCTGCTACTAGTGAGAGGTAGAGGCGTGTGGCTTCCTCGGCTTCGCGGAGGGCCTCATCGTGGCGGCCAAGGCGCAAAAGAACTCTAGAAAGCTCGGTGAGAGAAGCAGCGAGGCCTGATACGTCTTGTCCCGCCCGGTGCAGGATAACTGCGGTAGTCTGCACCTCAAAGGCCTCATCCCAAAGACCCAAGTCGGACAAATTCAAAGATAATTGGCTCATTTTGTCTGCCAGGGTAGCCACGTTGAGTTTGGCCTCCGCAGTATTATGCAACTCGTTCAAAAGCTCCAATGTGATGGACACCGTTTCGCCGAGTTGGTGTGCCGGATCTTCGCTCTGCGGCCAGTCACTTCTCCATCCTATAGACCGTTCTTGGGTTTCGGTGGGGACAGCAAGATCCGGTAGGATACTGTCCACTTTCACCGTAAGCTCAGAGATCCGGGTGGCGAGATATGAAATAGGGTGGTTATGTCCAGTTTGCACTAAAGTCGTCGGGGGAGATCTGTTTGGTAGTGGATGAGCGCAATGAAGTACTTGGCTCAAGAGTGGTAGATACCTCGGGCCAGTCCGCGTCAGGATTGTCCCTAATTCCGCCTCTTCCAGGCGGACCCGCAAAGCCTCCGCAATCTGCTCGAAGACCACCCGACCCGCCGGACGCTGGAGGAAGTCTTGAAGGTTCTGCAAAGTCGCCGTTTGCGGTGCTGACGGTGCTGGCTCTCCCTCCTCTCTCTGAGTTACTAACACAGATGGACCAGGAAACACTATTTTTTCTATGCTGTCCGCGAGGTTTGATGTTCTCACAGACGCCATGAGCTTGATGATAGTATCAGGGACCCTCTAGCTTCAGAAGAATAACGTTGAATAGACACTCACATGGTGGATGTTCAAGCAATCCGTCAAATTCTCTCCATGCATCAATAGTCCAGTCTTGATTTCATCACGCTTTAGATACCTATCCAGCAGGCCAAATTCAGACCAATGCTTTACATCGGTTTTGATTGCTTTCAAGTTGCTGGCAGAAGAGAAAAAAAAAAAAATCCTTGGTGTAAGCTCCTAGAAAAAAAAGGGCGTAAAGATTGTAGTGAGAAACACACCTTTTTAAAGCAAACAGTCTCACAGCGGTCGGCGAACCATCAGGGATTGGAACATTGCTCGCTTTCAGCTCATTCACAAAGGAGTCAAGAAACATCGTGACGCGGAATAGAAGGTGGTCGCAGTCCCTTTTTCCGTCGCGCATGGTTTTAACGACCTCACTTATCTCCGCTAAGACATCAAGGACTTGAGTCACAGGGCCTACTAATGCCCCCGGTAGGGCAGGAATGCGGAGTCGAATTGAAACCAGAGCACTGGAGCCAGCGTGATCGTGGAGGTAACCTGGATATGTTGGAGTCGGAGAATAGGTTGGCTGAAATCTGCTTGCATGGCCAGGACTGGTGCGTTGAGCGGTGAAGGTGGAGGTGGATACCGAAGGGATGGAATCGCTAGGTTGGGGTGGTGGCGATGGGTCTCTGGGTCCTGGACGTTTCCAGAATCGTCTACCTTGTGTGGGCGGCATGGAACGTCGTGGACTCGAGAGACAGGAGGCTTCGAAGATGACGCCTCAGCACATACTAGTGCACCTAAAAGTCGTCAAGTAACACACAACCAAAGATTAGATTCCATAATGGTGTAATATTTGAATGCCGGTGGCTGCGGGCGCAGCTCAGATTCACAGTTAGATAAGCGAGTAGAGTCACGTCACGTTACAGCTGATCCCCGACTCTTACGTTCCCCGACGGTATACAAATCCAGATTTCTCTCTCTCTCTCTCTTACGTTCCCCGACTCTTACGTAAGTAAGAGAGGGTTCTAGCGGGAATTTTGTCGTCATGTGATACGAAAATCTCCTTATTTGGGAATTTTTTCCATGGCTATGCATCCATGGCTGTGCGTCCATGGCTGTGCTTCCATGGCTGTGCTTCCATGGCAGTGCAACTTCGGCTCCACCCGTACTTCTGAGTAACCAGAACATTTCAACCGATGACGGATGATGTTGCGCCTAGTGGTCGCCTCCCTGGTTATTGAAAACGGCCTGTACGCGGCCTTCCGGGCATGCCTCCATTCTCCAGCTCCGACTGTTATTCTGCTACATCCTGGACTAGGTTTATCGCTTTCGTTCCGGCTTCGTCATTGGATACAGAAAGTTATGACCATTATAAGGGCATTTGTCTACCCAATTCTTCGGTTTGTGTGTGTTGCCTTTGAAATAGACATATGGAATGTGTGCCTGATTACGGGTGCGCTCTCCGTCCAAGTTGATGCCCTCCCTTCCCCTGTCCCGGTGCATATTGCTTTGGTTGTTGAATTTGGTCTCTCATATTTGATTCCCGCAGACCAGTCCCTTGGCATCTTCAATAGCATATTCTTGTGACGGTACAGTACAAGTGCTCGTCCAATCTCACCGGTACAACACTATCGAATTCCTATTTGGGCCGGATGCCTCTCAAACAAAAAATGGATGTACGCCCTATCTGGTTGATCCAGGCTTCATTTGGCTCAAAAAAGTACCCATTTCCTCACTAGTGATGATCAGGACTCCACCTAAGCGAATAAATCGACCTTACCACATTGCGTAATGATCGCAACCTGCCAGCCACAATTTCGAATGATTAGTGATTGTCTCTACGCACAATCAGTCCCTCGTTATCGCGCTCAAAACATCTGAACCAAGCCAGCAGCAGGTCTCCATGGCCGCCGCGAGATGGTCTATGGAATCTGGGGACCTGACTGACCTAGTGCGGTCTGGGGATTTCGCGGGACCACTTCGGAAGGCATGAGCTTGGCTATTATGCCCCCACTGCCCACGTACTGATGTGCTTGTTCTAATCAAGGCCAATAGTCCTTGCTGTGAAGGGATTGGGTGTATCATATGTGGTTCAGTTCCTGGTCTGTCTCCATACAGTGCTGTTTCTGACTGCTATGGGGTGTTGTCCTGTCATCCCACAAAGAAAATAGTACCTCAGAGGAACAGGCAGCCTGATATTTGCTAGGAACCTTGTTTGTCCTTTCAGGTTAAGTGCCCATTCGGGCATTTGCAGTGCTAGGCTGTTTTCTTCCAATGGTGAACAGTGATCCTGACAGCTGGAATGCAGAGGACCATGTGCTTTCTTCCAGTAGTAATGCTACTGCCACTAAGCTGCATGCCTTCTCTACCGCCAACTCGATGACGGCCCTCTCCTGCACCAAAATTCTTACATGAGGGGCTTGCACCATTGATCCTATGGTGCTGATACCCTCAAATTGCCATATCTTCATGTTTCCGCAGGCTATCTCAGAACTTCAGTGCCAATACACCCTACCATGCCAGCCTGTGCTGCTGACCTCTATGCCTCTGCTTTGAACATACCCAATCATCCTCTGGAGATCCAGCCCCAATTGTCATTTCAGCAATACTCTCGATGAGGACCACAAACCCGAACCCTTCCCATCTACATCTTACCATCCAATGTCCCCCACTTCCTCTTCCTCTTCTCACCCCTGCATCAAGGGCACATGTTCCACCCAGTCCCTCTGAGCAGGATATGATATATGCTCATCAGGAAAACCAAGAATGGCTTCAGAGACTTCTGAAGGCTTTGAAGCCTCAGAACCAAAATAAGCATGGTCCTTATTCTGAGCCTTCGAAGCTCAAGCTTCATGCCTTCTGAAGCATTCTGGAACCTTCTGAAGTGTCTTCATCTCAGCCTTCAAAGCCTTGTGAAGCCTTCTATATTAGTTTAAAGCACTTCTATTTTCAGGTATGGTTGGAAGCATATAGATAATATTTGAGCAGGAAGAACATGGGGAGCATTGGCAAGTAGGGAAAATGTGTAAAAATGGGGCATAGATGAGAGCAGACCAATATCAAGCAGAGATTTGGAAAAGCTAGTCATCATCCAACACCTCATTATTGGAAGAGCCAGGCTCTTTAAATATGTATTGGCATGATTTACTACAGTTGAATAGGAAGTTAGCAACACTGGGTTTAAAAGTGGTGATTGAAAGAATTACCCAGCAAGTTTAGTCAATGCCATCAATACATTATGTGATGTTTGAATATGTGCAGTATCCTTCATTGCCCACAGGTTCCAACTGTCTACTTCTGAGTCATAGTGTTTTGACCAAGCCTTTGCAGAAAATTCAGCTGGCACAGATTGTCCATCCTCAAGCTCGGTGAGTACTGCCTTGATCTGAACAATGTGAGGGCAGACCAATGGAACAAGAAATGAGATGACCATACTGCAATAACTGCAAGGCAAAGAGCTGATACTGGCATGCGTGGCAAGAAACTCTTGAAATGAATGGCTCCTTCACTCTTGTCATTTGAAAAATAGGCTTCATTGAGTACTGCTGAGATGCATGGGTGTTCATACAGACCAGAACAAGTCTATTGGAGCATGGTTTGGGTAAATCAGGATCAGCAGGATAATGAATTCCATATAGTGTACATACCTTGCCAAAAGTTTTGGCACAGTAGTTTCCTTTGGCCAAAGTGAGGGCAACTTTGTCCTTGACATCCTTTTGGGGAACATTGACAAGACCATAAAATGATGGGACCAACTTTTGGGCAGCCTGCTTGAAGTGGTTGCGGAAACGTGAATGGGATGCCATGATCTGGTTGGTGATAGAATAAATCTCCAAAATGCATATTTTATGATGAACTTACATTCTTGTGGAATTCTGCTGACTTCTTGAAGGATGGAATGCTTGGGTTTTCATGGCATGCAATTGCAAATGCATTGTTTACAAGCATATCTTGTTCACTCATGCTTGCCCATGGGTTACTTATGAGTAGGGCAAGGCAGTAGAGAGATTTGGTTGCCTTGCACATGAGTTGGTGGTCTTGTTTGGTAATGATATACTCAGTATTTGCAGGGGTTGCTGATTGAGACAGTGATGAGTCTGAGCTCAATGGATTCATCCCAGTGTGTGCAACTTGAAGCCTTCCTTGGATCTTTTTCTAATAGGAATGGGGTGAGGGACTACAATTCCCATGAATTGGCAATGAGTAGGCTTACATGGAGGTGAGTCTGAGCAGTGGGTGGAAGAGAAAGATGAACTTTTGATGACTTCAGCAGCTCAAGAGTCCTCTGCAAAGGTACAAATGATTTGGGTGTAGACTCCCAGGCCCCCAGGATACAAATACTCAATGTCATGGACAACAAAGACCTTTTTATTATAGACTCACAAGATGAGGTTTCTTCACAGTGAGATGCTCGGTATCAGCATTGTCAGAATCAAATTCACTGGCACACTTGGGCAGTGGGCGACCTATAAGTTCCAGGCCATATCCTCCCTCTGATTCAGGACTGGCATCCTTGCCAAGGCTGGTGCCATTGTTGGCACTATTTCCATGATCATCCACCAGGTCAATTCTGTCACTGTTGTAAGCAGAGGAATGCATATCTAGATCTGGGGGTGATAGCCTTGAGTGGTTGTCCATGGCTTCTGAGAATATCTCATCATCACTACTGTTGATGTCAGAGGTGGCATTCTCAATGTCGATATTGACTCCTGTGAGAGACAGGTCAACCCTACTACTGTCATCACTCATGACTTCAGTTGATGAAATCTCAGTAGGATCATTGCCTATAAATACCCCAATACTATGAATGAACTCTATCATGATGATGGGATGGCTTACCTTGTTTCATTTCTTGCTCCCCTGCCACATTTGGCTCATCCTAGTCATGGAAAATGTGAGGAGTGATAGAGAACAGAACCCTAAGACTCACAGGGTTGATGAGAAAAGATTTGAAAACCATCTTCTAAGCTCATTTGTGTCAGGGACTTTCAGATCATATACAGTGAGAATACATACCTCTTTCTTCAAGTGATGGGAAGAAGAACTGGTATGTGCAACTCTTGGAGCTCTCTGGGCCATGGGTGCCAGTTTAAGAGAGGCTGCGGCTATCTCAATATCTTCATGACAGTGTTGCTCATCTTCTTCAGCTCTTCTTTTCATGATTGCTTCATTGTCCCATCAGATTTCTAAATCCCTCTGGCAGAGAAGCAGAAAATTCACTTCACCTGAGACATCTGAACCATTGCCACCCAGCCAGGGCCTACCAGCTTTACTGAGGTTTGAAATAGCTTTGTGACGCCAGATGGGGGCTGGGACTTCTGAGTTGTTTGGGTCAACATGGTATAGAAGAAGGGTTGGGAGCTCCGATGACTGTCAAATCAAAATCTGGTTCAGCCAGTGTGTAGATGGGAGACTGTATTTCTGTTGTTATTCATTGGGCTGGTTTGCTTCAATGGTTGATCACACTCTGCAAGATGTGTATGGTGTTCAGTGGAGAATAGGAAGGGATATGGACTAGCTGTAGTCAATGATATATTGTTTGGGATGCTTATAGAAAGGCTTATACGTCTGTGATGCTTGTAGGAAGGCTTATACGTTGTGTGGGATGCTTATGGAAAGGCTTATATGTTGTTCATGTTGTGTTGGTTCATTTACTGATATTTGTGTATTCTTGTTTACGTTCTCCTGGTAAAAATGCAGATATCTGTGGGTTATAGACTGGTCAGTGCTTGGTTAGTCTTGTTAGTATGTTTCTTTCTTCTTTCTTCAAAACCTGATATGTATTTCGTTATGCTTACTTTTCCTTGGATGTCCAGCAACTCTAACCTTAGGTCCTGCAACTATCCTTGGCTTTAGTGATTTGCATAGAGGGCTACCAGTGGCTTTGTCTCAACAACCTTGAAGATGACTTAGCTCCAGATGGCTTATAGATAGACTGTTCTTTAGAGGCAAGCAGAAAAGTTGACAGTGGTTGACAGTGATGATTTCCAGAGAGGAGATGATTGTGTGTGGATACAGGAAATCTACCAGCTTTTATACCTTTCTGAAGGTGGCTGTGTTTAAGAAATATGACTCCCCCATGGGTGAGTCATATGTGAGTCATAGGTGAGAACAAAAGAAAAATAACAAGATGATGTAATAATGCGGTCATAGCTGAGTCATGCATAAGGAGAACAAAAGGAATCATGAGGGGTGATGTCATAGTGATGTCATTCATAAAGAGAACAAAAGGAATCATGAGGGGGGGTGATGTCACCAATTTGCTGAGCATGTGGTCACTGACCATGTGGAGCATTCTGGAGGCGAAATGAAAGGATATCTCCAGGTTTTGGAGATTAATTTGAGCATAGTCCAATGGTTAAGGTGTTTTGTTGTTGGTTGATAATGGGGACAAGTGCATGGGATGGGATTTGATGCAGAAACAGCAGTTTGCATCTGTTATAGACACTCTTGGTATCATTAGATGCGGATTTTTAACAGCTTTCTGGGTGCGGTGGTTCCGAGCAGATCAGGTGTAAACTGACAGAGAAATTCGTTTTTTACTGATGGGTGTTGATTCTGATAGTAACATCGCTCTGTAGAGTTCAGTTTTGATCTGTTCTTTGCACACTTGGTACCGTTGGATGCGGATCTTTTATATCTTTCTAGGTGCGGTTGTTTCGAGAGGATTGAATGCGAACTGACAGAGAAATTCGTTTTTTACTGGAAATCCCAGATTTTGGTAGTAAAATTGTCCTGGAGAGTGCAGTTTTGGTCCATTCAACTTGTGTTTGGTACTGTTCGAAAGGTGTGAATCGTAGCTTTCTAAGTGTTATATGGGCGCACCTCTCTGATTAAAACTGATGGAGTTATAGAACACATTCGATTTCTGCATGTAGCCGTAATTAATTTTGTAATTGGTCATGTGATTGTCCAAAGGCTGGGAGTGGTGTGATTTTGCATTTTCTGATACTGGATGTTTTTATCTTCCACAGATGGTGAACACTTTTAATTGCAGCCCTTGCAATGTCATTTGCCTTTTTCCACAGTTATATGATTGAGATCTGATCATGCCTCCTCGTGTAGAACCACCATGTCCATCCTTCAAACCAAAGCAAGATTTCCTGCGAGTTTATGCTTCAAATTTGGTGATAGAAGTTGCTTATTGTTGGGTAAGGGTCTTTAATATCCGCGTTTTTAATAGTTTTTCCTTTGTATTGTCCTAGGATTTTTAAGCGAATACCCACTTTGGATGATATCATTAGGGTGGAGGTCAAGAGCATCCATGGAGAAGGTTCGATGGGGCACAATCATGTTTTCTGGGATGCAGAGGAGAAGGGCAAATTCGATTTTGAGATCATGGCATATCAAGGGTCGATTGTTATGTGGTTCTCCGAACTTGTACATTGTCCAGTTGACTCTTTTTGTCTTTATAATGCCATCAAATGCGACTTGGGGATTTGGATAATAGCGGATAATCGTGTGGGGTTTGAGATGAGTGAATGGTTCAGGGTATGGGTAATCGAATTGCCAATATATAATTGTGTGAAGTTCCAATGGCATGGTGAACACTTTTTTGATTCATGCCTTGAGGATAGTCATTCGATTTGCTTTTATGTCACTTTTGCATCCGTAGACCAATTGATCATGTGTCCATTTTAATTTTGCTTAGGCTTTCCATAGATTCGGATTCCTTCATTGATTGGCAGGGTCACTTCATATTTCACTGTCATCTTCTCATATGTCAATGCCATCAGGGCGCAGGCAGAGGTGGTGTTTTATTTTGTAAAGGATCAAACAACAATGGGGGTTGTGTGGGTGAAGTATGGGTATGGGCACTCATCGTCCATTTCACCAAATACTATGAGGATGAGGTGGATTCGAACAAGAAGGTGACTGTCTGAACTGAGGTCCTTGATTTGGGTTTGGCTCAAGTAGGCGTAATAGAAGTGATTGATGTCGTTTTCGATGTCGGGATAGAATATGCCGAATTCTCCTACATGTAGTGCCAGGTAGTAGGCTATTGCATGGGGGTGGCACCCCCCTTCAGGGGGTTGGCCAATCCTGCCACTTTTTTTGAAGCTAGCTCTGCAAGGTTTGAGGAGGGGGTTCCCCACCACCCCCTCCTCAAACCTTGCAGAGCTAGCTTCAAAAAAAGTGGCAGGATTGGCCAACCCCCTGAAGGGGGTGCCACCCCCACGCAATAGCCTACCAGGTAGTGTGAGTCGTGGTTGGTTACCCATGCTCCAAGGCCGATTTCAGTTTCTCCCAATGTTTGAAAGTCCTGACATGAGAGAGGAATTTGATCCATTGAATTTGAATTATCGCCTGAGTTCTCGATATTGCCTGAGTTCCTGAATGTTTAATGAATGTCCTTAATGACTGCAGTGTTTACATACTGGTTGAACTCATGGCTTTTTCGAGGTTGTAGTGGGAGTTTTTAGAATTGTGGATGAAGGTGTGTGGTCCACATTTTTCGATGACTTTTGTATCCAGTTATTCAGTTTTGACATGTGACCAGACCTGCTGTTTATGTTCTCCTTTTCCATTTATGGTGTTTTTCATTCACCTGGCATTTTCATGATAGAGGAAGATTTTTATTTTTAGAGGTGATTCAACGACGATGATGGTGGTTTATTCAGGAGGGTGATGGGTGAATGTAGGAAGGTGGACTGTGTCTGTGTCGACATTCCCATATATGGCCATTCTTATCTGCACCTTTACATGAAAATCAGAGTCATCGGAGTATTCTCGGGTTACGCAATACAATTCAAGGTGGGCAATTGTATACGTTTGGACTGCAGTTGTTGTGTTGGGGCAAAAGTAACCCCTTCGTCTGATGTGGAGATTGAGAATTGGATCGTTCCAGTCCCTGACATGCTGTACAAAGAAAACCATGAATCCTGTTGCATTGTCTGGGATGTATACATTGTCAGGGCTGTATGGGAGTTCCAAGTGAGTCTCAGAAATGCCGTTGGTAAATGCATTGGTAGGCATATTTGATGGTGTTCTACACCTTGGTCAGTCATCTAAGCCTACCTAGTTAGGTACCACTTCCGGGGCAGATAATGGTACCTAAGTAGGTCCCATCACTATTTCGGCCGAAATGGCCATTTTTATGATTTCACCTCCTCACCCAGAATTGGCCGAAATGGCCGAAAATTGGCCAAAACTGGGACTTAGAGAATCTCAGACTTGCAGCAGGTCATACAGGCATACGGGCATACCGGGGATAGTTCCATTTATAATTATTTATATTACACATATACCCCCACTCAGTGTTTCCTTCAGTGGTCAGTCCTGTTATTGACTTGTTTATTTATTGATTTATTTATTTAAAAAATTCAATTAATATGCTACATACCCGCTTGGGTGGGTATGGCCCTCAAAATTAAAAAAAAAAAAAATAAGTAGCACCACACCACCCTAGCAGGTGTGGTACTGTCCATACAAATCAAGAGAAAAAAAAGCACTACTTAGTAGCACCACATACCCGCTTGGGCGGGTGTGTGGTACCATCCCTCAAAATTTAAAAAAGAAAAAAAAACTAAGTAGCACCACACCTGCTTGGGCGGGTGTGGTACAGGGGGCTGGGCTTGACAATTCATCATTGGGCGGGTCATTTGGATGAGTCGCGGGTTGTCATTTCAGGGGCTTCAATTTGGATGCTAAAATAATAGCATACATTAGTAAAAAAAAAAAATTCAAAGTGACGCAAAGGAGCAGCCTGGGCTGCTCCTCTTGCGTCACGGTATATATATATATTTTTTTTAAAATACCTTGTAGTACCACACACCTGCTGAAGCAGGTGTGTGGTACTCATCTTGTACCGTGGTCGCCGCGTAGTTTGGGCTCAGTTTTCCATTTCACGGGTCAGCTCAGATCCTAGAATAATAGAAGCAATTTGAAGTGAGCAAAAGGAGCAGCGCAAGCTGCTCCTTTTACGTCACCGTACGTGTAGAAAGTTTTAAAAAATACCTATAGTACCACACACCCGCTTTGGCGGGTGTGTGGTACTCATTTTGGCCCGCAGTCACGCACCCCCCACCATCGGTTTTTCGTACAGGGCTCAGGGGGGCTGGGGGGTTTTCAGGTATGTACTCGTTCAGGGAGGAGCAAGATCTAGAATAAAAAAATTTAGATTAGTAGGAAGTTAAAAGTGATGCAAAAAGAGCAGCTGTCACTGCTCTTTTTGCGCCACTGTATCTATGGGGAATGGGACTCACCTTAGATGACCACACACCCACGGCGGCGGGTGTGTGGTCTGGCCCATTTTCCCTCAGTTCGCTGGTTCGGGTGTGGCGAGTTGCGTCGGTTGCGGTTCGCGGGTCTTTTTCGGCAGGGTCGTGGGTCTTGATTAGAGCGTTTGGGGGGGGGGGGTCGTGGGTTTAGATGAGAACCTGGAACCAGATAATACATAAATAATATGTTAGTAAAAAAGAAAAAAAGAAAAAGCTACGCCAAAGGAGCAGCATATGCTGCTCCTTCGGTGCCACTATATGTTACGAGAATACTTACCTTAAAATTACCACACACCCGCCGAAGCGGGTGTGTGGTTCCGTCTGGGGTTTCTGGGTCTTGCATTGTGCATTCCTGTTCGCGGGATTCGCCTGGTGGGTGTTCCTTGGTCGGTCATCGTTCGCGGGTTTCGTTCGGTACTTGTTGTTTTGGTGGGTTGTGTTTGTGGCTTTCCTTTGGCAGGGGCATTGTCATTTCCGCAGGGGGGAGTTCGTCCAGGGATCTTCATTTTGCTGTTTGGGGTTCAGGCGATACTGTAACCTAAAATAATAAATCATGTGTTAGTTAAAAGGTAAAATCAGCACGAAAGAGCAGCAGATGCTGCTCTTTTCGTGCCATTGTGGGTATACAATATTACTTATCTTATAGAACCACACACCTGCCGTAGTGGATGTGTGGTTCATGGGGGTTTTGGCATCGTTCACGGGTTTCGTTTTGCTGGCGGGTTATCGTTTCAGGGGGGGGGTTGTTTCATGGCTCTTCATCTGCAGCGATAACCTAGAATGGATCTATTAGTTCAAAAATCAAAAGCAGTGGAAGAAGAGCAGCATTTGCTGCTCTTCTTGCACTGTTGGGGATGTATAAGTCTACTTATCTTATATAGAACCACACACCCGCCGCAGCGGGTGTGTGGTTTCGCATCATTGCCACCTCTCGCCCCTTCGTTTCGCGTGGTTTCGTTTGGGTGTGGTTTCGTCTGGCTTGGTTTCGTTGGGCACGGCTTCGTTTGCCGTGGTTCGGTTGCTGTGGTGGTGTGTGAGCCCTAGCCCGTCGGGCCCCGTTGTTGGGCACCTGGGACCAGGCCAAAACCTAGAATCATCAAAGTAGTTAGTAAAGAAATTTAAACCAACGCAAAAGAGCAGCTTTCGCTGCTCTTTTTGCGCGGTAGGGTATTACATAGAACCAGACACCCGCCGTGGCGGGTGTCTGGTTTGGGTCAGTTCTTTGGTGGGGTGTTCGTTGGGTTTTCACTTGGCGCAGTTTCGGTTGGGCTTGTATGGATGTTGGTTGGTAGGGGCTCGTAGGGTGTTGGTGCGGCTTGAGACCTAGAATATTAAAATATTATTTAGAAATTCGAAGCAGCGCAAAAGGAGCAGCTATCGCTGCTCCTTTTGTGCAGCTGTATCTATTGGGGGGGGGGGAAACTCACGTTAAACAGTGCCACACACCCGCTGCGGCAGGTGTGTGGTTCCTGGGGCTACCCATTGGGCAGTCCGTCGTTTGTTTGGGTATGGCTCTTGCCGTTCGGACCCTCGTCGTGCGGCGGGTTTTCGTCTCTGGCCGCAGACCATAATCTAAAATAATAAAAGCTATATTAGTATAAGAATTCAAAGTGGCGCAAAAAGAGTAGCTTGCGCTACTCTTTTTGCGCCATTGTCTCTACTAAGACAAAAACTTACCTTATGACCACACACCCGCAGCAGCGGGTGTGTGGTCGTGTGGTCGTGGTCATGCGGTCGTGGTCGTGCGCTGTTGCTGCTGCTGCTGTTGCTGCTGCTGTTGCTGCTGTTGCTGCTGTTGCTGCTGTTGCTGCTGTTGCTGCTGTTGCTGCTATTGCTGTTGTGTCGTGGTCGTGTGGTCGCTTGCCAGGTGTGGCTGCGTAGAGTTGCGAAATTCAATGCCGGCAATTGCCGATACTCAAGAAGCACCCAAGCGCTGGCGCTGCAAGCACAGTACCCAATAGTACCAAGCATGTATATTATAAATAAATACTATATAATAGAAATGTGTCCAGGAAAACCTGAAGAAGACAATGGTAATGAGTCAGAGCTCAATAAGGCATGAGATCGCTAATTACAGAGTGGATTGGGCCACTTCTACGCATCAGAATTGGCCCAAATTTAAATATAGTAGTTTTATATATACAATCTACATGGGCGATTAATTATATTCGGATGATTTTCGCATTTTTCAATTTTTCACGCCTTCAATTCCCTATTTAGGGAATTGAAAAGTTGAAAAATTGAAAAATGCGAGAATCGTCCGAGATAGTCAATCGCCCATGTAGAGTGTATATATAACATCACTATATTTAAATTTGGGCCAATTCTGATGTGTAGAAGTGGCCCAATCCACTCTGCAATTAGCGATCTCATGCCTTATTGAGCTCTAACTCATTATCATCGTCTTCTTCGGGTTTTCCTGGACAAATATTTATTATATAGTATCTATTTCACATATACATGCTTGCTACTATTGTGTACTGTGCTTGCAGCGCCAGCGCTTGGGCGCTTCTTGAGTATTGGCAATTGCTGGCATTGAATCTCCATCTTGCTTCCCATCTCCGCAACCACAACAAGGAACCGCCCGAAAAGGCAAACGCACAACCACGCACCCGCTGCTGTGGGTGTGTGGTCACAAGGTGAGTATCTTTTCTAGTAGATACAACGGTGCAAAAAGAGCAGTGAAAGCTGCTCTTTTTGCGCTGCTTTGAACTTTTTTACTAACAACCCTTTATTATTCTAGGTCATAGCCTGGTCCCGGGTGCCAAAGGATGAGGCCCAGCCAGTCAGACCCCATACAGTAATATGCGAACTGAAAACACGCCAAACGAAACGACACGACCCAATGATGCGACACGACGCGACGCAACATGACGCGACGTGACACGATGTGATGCGAAACCCAATGAGACCAAACCCAACAACACAAAACCCAGCGATGCGAAACCCAGCGACACGAAACCCAGCGACGCAAAACCCAACAAAACAACACCCAGCCAACCGAGCCTGAACAAAAACATGAGGGGTGGTGATACACCGCCTGAGTGGCCAAGCAAACCACACACCCGCTGTGGTGGGTGTGTGGTTCTATATAAGCTAAGTCCATGTTCCCACCCAGCGCAAAAAGAGCAGCACTTGCTGCTCTTTTTGCGCTGTTTTTAAATTTTTAACTAATGTTTTATTTCCTATTCTAGGCCAGGATATCCCCCCCACGACCGAAAGCCCCCGCATCACGTGAATCGGAATGCCCGAACAGGCAAATAAACGAATGAAGGCAGGCACACGATGCCACCAAGACAAAAGTAGGGAGCCACACACCCACTGTGGTGGGTGTGTGGCAATATTAGCTATGTTGTTTTTTAATAACTGCAAACGCGCAAAAAGAGCAGCAGTCGCTGCTCTTTTTGCGTGAGTTTTGATCTAACTAATGTTTTATTTCTATTCTAGGTCAAGCTGTCCAACCTCAATGCGCGGACCCCCAAGCCAACAAGTACACCACCAACCCAACCCTGCCCATACGAAACCACAAACCAGAAGAGCAGGAGAATAGGGCCACACACCCGCCACGGCGGGTGTGTGGCCATATAATGTATGTATTCTTTTAATTTTAGCTAACACATGAAACTTACACCACCAAGCCCGAATCCGCCGACCCACCAACAAAACCTGGTGCGACCCCAGACAACAAACCTGCTGAATGACATGCTGCGAACAAAAACCGGGAACAAAACCCCACACGACCACACGAACGAAAACCGCAAACACCCGTATGAATGAAAACCACAAACACTCCCTCGGGAGTCTGCCCAAATGGAGCCCAGGCCCCGACTGGGGCATATGAGCCACACACCCGCTGCAGTGGGTGTGGTGGATTTAAGGTACTTTTCTTCTACTAATGTGTTATTTATTAACCACCTGCAAACCCGCGACCTGCATGAACTGCCCCCCTGTGGTGGGAGACCCCGGGGGGGGGGATAATATGTATATAGCGTAATATGTATATAATTATAGTAGTAATAATAATAATAATAAATAAATAAATAATCTAGCACAGCCATGGATTGGCTGAAATGAATCGGAATGCCCGTATTTTGGCCGTATTTCGGCCATACTGTCTGGGGACCTATTAGGTACCATTTTCTGCCCCGAAAATGGTACCTAATTAGGTCCCCAATTTGACTGACCAGCCTGGTGTTCTACCCCCTTTTAGGTAAGCATTTATACGAGTCACATTGTTTTTGACATACATTCTTTTTAGAGTCAGTGGATGGGATGGGGAAAGAGGATTTTTGTGTGAGAAGTGCTTTTATGAATGGATTTGAGATGGTCTAGACTTGAGGGGACCCTTGGATTTTCAGGGCACTTGGTTTGGGTTCGGTTTCAGCGAATTTTTGATTAATTTACTGTTGTTTTTGTTCACCAGTTAAGTTGTGAGTCTCCTAATTAGCATGGTTTTGTTGATACGGACTTGTGGAATTTTTTGTTTTTATATGGGCTATGACTTTGTTTCTTTTGTTTTTCTTTTGACTTGTTGTTTTTCTTTTGATTTTGAATTTTTTTTTTTTTTTTGACAAGTCCACATCACCAGGCAAGGTCAGTCTTAAGAAAAGGATTCAAGTGACATAGAGGCTTTCAGACTTTGAGAGAGATGAGAGTTAGGAGAAATGAACATCGTTTTGCCAACAGGCGACATGGTTTTTACATGGAGAGAAAACAGGGCAAAGGAAGGGTTTTTCCTTTAGGTGAGAGAGATGGTACATTGGGGTGATCACATATTTCTTTTTGTTTTTTAATGAGAGAGAGAAAGATGATGGGAAAGGAAGGGGAGAGGATGAAGGACTGTGTTGGGCGAGGCATATGTACTGCAAGGCGAGGACAAGTTGTGGTGACAGGCTACCAACTGTTTGCGTCGTCGTCCCATTTGTCAGTCGCTGGGTTGGATGGAAGGTCCATTAGTTCATATGCAGTTGGGGTGTCCTTGAATTCAGCTCATTCATCGTCCTTTAAGTCATACTGAATGTCATGCATATATTTCTTATAATACTCAACGGCTTGGTCATCAGTCGAGATGGAAGGGGCAAGATCGTGCGAAGTGCGGAGGGATTCGGATAGCTTGGCGAGTGTGGGAGCGATACAATGATGGAGGATGAATGCTGTATACGGGGTGTCTAAGCGATGCTGTTGTCGCACGATATCTGCTGCTTGGATAAATATTTTAGTGAGATGGTCGACTTGGGTAACATGGTGATATGTAGATGGATAGAGTAGCCGATTGTGCCAATTGGTTACACACTGCTTGTGTTGTAAAAGTTTGAGGTTGTGTTTATTGAGGTCTTTGGCTTTCGCCTTGAGGTCGGCTTCTCGTTGATGTAGGGTTGCTGAAAGAAGAGAGAGGGGTGGCATGAGAGAATCCATTTGGAGGTTATGATTGGCGATGGTACGACTTAACTGGTCAAGTAGTTCCGCATTGTCCTTTATATCCTCCTTTTGCTTTTCTTCATACTCACATTGGATCTCATCGAGTTTCTGCACTGCATTGTCCTCACGATCTATAATCACTTGTCAATAGGACAGCCATGCATGGTAAGAGTTGGCGTTTTACCAGGTCGTGGTATACTGATTTTTGAAGGCTGTGAGGTGCGTGAGGAGGCTGGGAAGGAGAATAGGACTGATGGAAGGATGGTACAAAGAACGAGTGCTTTTCGAGGTAAGAGATCCTGTGGGAGAGTCTGAGGACTCATGTAACTGCTGCGTGGTAGGAGTTGCTTGGCGACTGACAATGTCCTTCTGAGTTGATTCAGGTTCTTTCAAGGGCTGAGTGGGAAGAGGAATGAATGGAGGAAGTATAGTGCATGGGTAGAGATTAATGGTCTGGGGTCGCAATGAAAGATGAGGGTCAATGGTTCACTGGGTTTTGAGCAGTGCAAGTGGTTGCACATTGGTAGAAGATTCATTGATATTGTAATTCCTGACAATAGCATGTGAAGAAGAGATAGAGTTGGGCCAAAAGGTCTGTTTTATCATTAGTGATGTCTTTTGCGGATGTCCTGTGTTCCATACCTCATTGGTTACGTTTTGTTCCTTTTTAACTTGAGACAAAAGGAAGATGTCGCCATCCAGGTTAAGTTCTATGAGTGGCATGGGTGGAGTAGGAGAGGGAGCAGGCGTGTGGATGTATTCGAACATGTAGCTTTGTACAGAGCTCATGGTTGAGTTGAAATGAGTGGAGTTGGACATGTCGAGATAGGATGGTTTTGACAGGGTACGATAGGATGCAAAATACGGCTTGGATATCATTGGTTAGCTGTTGTGTCGTTTTTATACTCGTTGGGCTTACTATACTTGTGTTTTGACGTTATTTAGCCATTCCTTGCCATAGTTTAGATATGATTTAGTTGATAGGTTGATGGAGTTGTTGCGTGTGGACGATAGATACCAAATGGAATGAGAATGAGGAAGAGATGGAAGATGAAGGGTCACCAGGGTTCGTTATGCCATATTATTAAGTTAAGACTTCGCGATAGTTGGTCAGGAGTGCAGAGGATCATATAGTCATATAGAGAAAGGAGCTAGAAGAAGAGGGGATCGATTTTGATGCAGCTGCAGGTTTTTTAAGACAGTTGAAAAGAGTTTTCGTAGGTTTCAGCACATTCCGCGATTCAACATTTCATAGCTCTAGGGCATTAATTCGGGATTTTCTTTGCCTCATGTCTCTAGGGTTGTCTTGAATTCATAGTTTTAGTCATAGTCTTGTGATGCGGCTTGTAGAAAATGTTTCAGGGATTTCCTTTTTGAGAATTGAATTTTCCTTTTATGGAGTCTCTTCAGGGGATTCATAAGTGGATTTGGAGATCTGGGGCTCCTGCAAGGTGTTCCTAAGAGTTCTTGTAGAAGGTTCCTTCATTTCCACTCCACAATTTTGTTTTCCCAATAGCCCACGAATCTGTGGCTCTCAGCGGTGGCCAAAGATAGGTTCTTAATTGATTTTCTGGTCCAAGCGATACCAGGAAGTGTTGTTTCATTGTAATTGTTGTTCCCCTATATTTCATAGCTTGGTCCATATTTTTTGCATATTTCTCCATATTATTTTGATTTAATTCATGGTCCATGGCGCTGTGGCTCTTGTTTCCGGCAGTGTCCATTGTGGCTATTTGGTCGCGCATATGGTATTTCTTTAAACAATTTCCAGTGAATATTCCATTGATTGGGGTCCCATCTAATTCTGCCAGTTGATAGGATCCGCAGGGGTGGTGATGCTGAACTTGGTATGGCCAATCCACTGTATTTCCCCTTTTCATCCATGTTGCATTTGTAATACCGAATTGTATACCAGCACAATTGTACCCAGTTGATAGTTTCCATTGACCAATGTATTTTCATTTCGTCTAGTGTAATCCTGAGTGCTTCGAATCCTTGCTTGAAGGATGGTATTTGAGGCGGCTTGAATATCCTCATCTCTATGCACCAATTGGATTCCGCGAATTCCTAGTAGTTCTTCTGTGGTTTGGATAGTTCCCCATTTTAATGTGTACCATGATGCGTCTGTAATGTCGAATGGAAACACATGATTTATTCCGTAGAGTAGGTAATAGGGGGTGTAGCCAGTCATTCATTTTACTGTCACTTGGTCTGCCCACATGCATGAATAAAAATAGTTTGACCATTTGCTTGGGTTCCCTCTGCATGCAACAAATAGCGAGTTTATCCAGGTCCTGTGCCTGCGTTCTACCATTCCATTTGCTTCCGGGTGATAAGGGGCAGCTTGGACAATAGGGACATTATATTCATCCACCATTGTTTGAACTAGTCTGTCAAATTCCATTCCATTATCTGTTGTGATTTGTAATACACAGCTGAACCAGCACATGATGTCCTTGAATAGAAACCGGGCGACATGCTTACTCGAGGCCTTATGTAACATTTTTGCTTCCAGCCATCTGGAGAGATCGTCCCAAAGATCCACAATATATTTGAATCCGTTTGATACTGGCATATGGACCGTGTCCATATTAAATTTACGTAATATGGTATTAATGTAGGTCAGGCTTAAAGTGATTTTTGGTCAGGTTGTAGACCTCAATTGACATTCATGGCATGTCCAGCAATACCAGGCCACATAGGATAGCATATTTGGCCAGAAGAATCTATCAGATAATTTCTTGAAAGTCAGGTCTCGTCTGCAGTGGCCTGATTCGTCATGTGCAGCCTTACATAAGCAAGCTCGATCATCCAGGTTCTTGATAACTTTTAATGGCAATTGGCCATTTCTAGGTCTTCTCCACCACCTTGGTCAGTCATCTAAGCCTACCCAGTTAGGTACCACTTCCGGGGCAGATAATGGTACCTAAGTAGGTCCCATCACTATTTCGGCCAATTTGGTCTTTCATGGGCCTCCCAGAATTGGCCGAAATGGCAGAAAATTGGCCGAAAATTGGCCGAAACTGGGACTTAGAGAATCTCAGACTTGCAGTGGGCCATACGGGCTTATCGGGGATAATATGTTCCATTTATAATTATTTATTTATTGATTATCACTATATTATACCCTGTTTTGTTCTTATTGACTTGTTTATTTATTTATTTATTTATTTATTTATTAGTAAAATAAACACACCCACCCTGGGTTAGTCTCATCAGTACATCTCAAAAAAAAAAAAGGACATAGTAGCACCACACACCCACCCTAGCGGGTGTGTGGTACCGTCTGTATAAGCCAAAAAACAAAGTACTTAAAAACAATACTTAGGACCACACCCGCAGTAGCGGGTGTGGTGCTGTCCATAGAAATGAAAAAAACAAACTACTTAGTAGCACCACACACCTGCCGTAGTGGGTGTGTGGTACTGTCCATACAAATCAAAACAAAAAACTACTCAGTTGCACCACACACCCGCTTGGGCGGGCGTGTGGTACCGTCCGTAAAAATTAAAAAAACAAGTACTTAGTAGCACCACACACCCACCTTAGCGGGTGTGTGGTACCGGGGGCGTGGCTTGGTGCTTCACCGTTGGGCATGGGTTACCGGTTGCCGTTGTGGTGGGTCGTCATTTCGGGAGTATCAATTTAGATCCTAGAATAATAGTGTATGTTAGTAAAAAAATTTTCGAAGTGACGCAAAAGGTGCAGCTTGCGCGGCTCCTTTTGCGTTGTTGTACATATGGAAATAAAATTAAAAAACCTTGTAGTACCACACACCCACCGAAGTGGGTGTGTGGTACTTGTTTTGTACCGCGGTCACGCGGTTCGTACTCGGTACGGGGGTTCGTCGTCGTCGTTTGGGGGGTTGGTTCACTTCGCGGGTTTCGGGTTCCGTTTGGCGGGCGGGTTGCCGTTCTCTTGTGTGTGTGTTTGGCGGGGTCGCGGGTCTTGATGTGGGTTCAGATAAAACCCTAGAATAATAAACAATATGTTAGTACAGAAGGGAGGGAAAAGAAAGCCACGCAAAAGGAGCAGCGTACGCTGCTCCCTTTGTGCGATCGTACTTATCTTAAAATTACCACACACCCGCCGAAGCGGGTGTGTGGCTCGTCCGGGGTCCGTGCAGTCTTGCGTCGTGTGTTCCTGTTCCTGGGCAAGTTGCGTTTGCAGCTCCCGTTCAGCGGATAGTTGAGGCGATAACCTAGAATAATAAATAATGTGTTAGTTAAAAATTAATAGGAATGCAAAAAGAGCAGCAAGGGCTGCTCTTTTTGCGCCCTTGGGGGTGCATTACTTACCTTGTATAGAACCACACACCCGCCGAAGCGAGTGTGTGGTTCCGTCTGGGGTTTCTGGTGTCGTGCGTCGTGCACCCCCGTTCCCTGGTTTTGTCTGGTGGGTTTCGTTTGGCCCGTATTGTTGTGGTGGGTGGCGTCGTCGTTTCCGGGGGGAGGTCCATTTGGCGGGTCTTTGGGGCTCGTTTGGCGGGTCGCGGGTTTTCGGTTCGTGGCATGCGGGTTGTGGGTGGAGACCGACAGCCTACGATAATAAATAATACATTTAGTGAAGGGCCAAAACAAAGAAAAAGAAAAGCCACGCAAAAGGAGCAGCCTAGGCTGCTCCTTTTGCGTGACGGTACTGATACCTACCTTAAAACCAACGCACCCGCAGAAGCGGGTGCGTGGTTCGTGTCTTCTGGCACGGTTTCGGCGGGTTACGATTCGCGGGTGGCGCGTGGGCTATCGTTTCAGGGGGGGTTCGTTGGGCGGGTCTTCATTTGCTTCTGATGGTTGAGGCGATGGTCTAGAATAATAGATGATACGTTAGTTAAAAATTGAAACCAGCGCAAAAAGAGCAGCATTGGCTGCTCTTTTTGCGCTGTTAGAGGTACACGACATCACTTACCTTATATAGAACCACACACCCGCCGCAGCGGGTGTGTGGTTCACGTAGCCAGTCGGTGGGCGCGTTCTCACGTGTCGTGGCCTCGTCGTCTAGTGTCTTCTTGTTTGTCGCGTATTCTGTTCCTGTTGTCGTTCGGACCTGGCTGTTCAGGCCCTGGTTGTTGGCGGGTCTTTTTGGCGCCCCAGAGCAGGCCATGATCTAAAATAATAAAGTAATGATGTTAGTAATGATATTCAAAGCAACGCAAAAAGAGCAGCGTTCGCTGCTCTTTTTGCGCGTTGTATCTACTAGGATTAAAGAAAACTCACCTTTTGACCACACACCTGCAGCGGCGGGCATGTGGTCGTCGTTCTGGGCGGCTGTTCATTATGTGTGGTTGACTCAACTCAACGCCGGCAATTGCTGGTACCCAAAAAGCGCCCAAGTGCTGGCGCTACAAGTACAATACATAGTAATAGCAGGTATATAGACATGGAATAAATCAATATTCAGTGAATATTTTCCCAAAAAAATGAAAAAGACAGCAATAGTAAGTTAGAGCTCAATAAGGCATGATATCCCTAATTGCAAAGTGGATTGGGCCATTTCTATGGGTCAGAATTGCCCAAATTTAAATATGTTCATGTATATATGCACCTGCATAGGCGACTAATTATACCAGACGTTCCTGCCATTTTTCAATTTTTCACGCCTTCAATTCCCTAATAGGGAATCGAAGGCGTGAAAAATTGAAAAATGGCAGAACGTCCAGTATAATTAGTCGCCTATGCAGGGTGCATATACCATGACATATTTAATTTGGGCAATTCTGACCCATAGAAATGGCGTGCCTTATTGAGCTCTAACTTACTATTGCTGTCTTTTCATTTTTTTGGGAAAATATTCACTGAATATTGATTTATTCCATGTCTATATACCTGCTATTACTATGTATTGTACTTGTAGCACCAGCACTTGGGCACTTTTTGGGTACCGGCAATTGCTGGCGTTGAGTTTCCATCTTCCTTCGAATCTCCGCGAACCACAACAGGCAACCGCCTGGAAAGGCAACCAAACGACCACACACCCCCCGCTGCGGGTGTGTGGTCACAAGGTGAGTTTTTTTGCTAGTGGATACAACGGTGCAAAAAGAGCAGCGAAAGCTGCTCTTTTTGTGCTGCTTTGAAATTTTATACTAACGCATCTTTTATCATTTATTATTTCTAGATTGAGGCCTACTCCAAGGCACAACCAAAACACATGAAATGACGAGGGCCCAAACGGCAACGCGACACGGCAACCCAACAAACGGCAATGCGCCAAGCGACGCGACACATGACAATGTACCAAACGATGCGACACACGACAACGTAGCAAACGACGCGACACACGGCAATGCGCCAAACGACACGACACACGGCAACATGCCAAACGACACGACACACGGCAACACGCCAAACGAGGACGCAACCGCGCTAAATAAGGGCCCAGGAACCACACACCCGCCATGGTGGGTGTGTGGTCCTATATAAGGTGAGTCCCTACCCCCCCAGTAGCTACAGCCGTGCAAAAAGAGCAGCGAAAGCTGCTCTTTTTGCGTGGCGTTTAATTCTTAACTAATTTACAACCTTTTATTCTATTGTAGGTCTTCACTTCTCGCGCCAACGAATACCGACGCAAAACCCCCTGTAACCCCAGCCTATCGACGCCCGAATGACGGACCTGGGGGGACCCGTCCAAACCGCCGTACATATGAGCTGGAGTACGGCCCCAGTACCCCACACCCGCTGCAGCGGGTGTGAGGTACTACAAAGTAAGTTTTATTTTTTTATTTCTTATTCTTGTGGCGCAAAAAGAGCAGCGTACGCTGCTCTTTTTGCGTTGCATTCATTTTCAACTAACCCATTATTATTTCTCTAGATCCTGGCCAGAACCCGCACGAACGCCCAACCACAAACCCATGGAACGACACGCCGCGAATGAAACCCGCAAACGAAACCCGCAAACGACCCCCACAAATGAAAACCGCAGGGAGGATGTACAAACCGCGGTACATACGAGCTGGAGTACACGACCCCAGTACCCCACACCCGCTGCAGCGGGTGTGGGGTACTACAAAGTAAGTTTTATTTTCTTTATTTCTTATTCTTGTGGTGCAAAAAGAGCAGCGTACGCTGCTCTTTTTGCGTTGCATTCATTTTCAACTAACCTATTATTATTTCTCTAGATCCTGGCCAGAACCCGCGCGAACGCCCAACCACAAACCACGGAACAACACGCCGCGAACGAAACCCGCAAACGACCCCCCACAAACGGAAACTGCAGGGAGGACATACAAACTGCGGTACGTATGAGCCGGAGTACACGACCCCAGTACCCCACACCCGCTGCAGCGGGTGTGGGGTACTACAAAGTAAGTTTTATTTTCTTTATTTCTTATTCTTGTGGTGCAAAAAGAGCAGTGTACGCTGCTCTTTTTGCGTTGCATTCATTTTCAACTAACCTATTATTATTTCTCTAGATCCTGGCCAGAACCCGCGCGAACGCCCAACCACAAACCCACAGAACGACACGCCACGAACGAAAACCGCAGGGAGGACCCATACAACCCGCCGTACAAGCCGGAGTACAGGACCCAGTACCCCGCACCCGCTGCAGCGGGTGTGGGGTACTGCAAGGTATGTTTTGTTTTTGTTTTTATTTTGTATTCTTGTGGTGCAAAAAGAGCAGCGTAAGCTGCTCTTTTTGCGCTGCATTACTGTTCCGCTAATGTTTCATTTTAAATTTCTCTAGATCCTGAACCAGAACCCACATACACCCCCAACCACAAACTCGCCGAATGACGCGCCGCAAACGAAAACCGCTCCCTCAAGGGAGCGCCCAAATGGACCTGGCCCCGACTGGGGCATATGAACCCCACCCAGGTGTGGTGGGTATATGCAGGTGTGACCTGCAGGAACCATACCCCCCTGTGGTGGCAGACCCCGGGGGGATAATATGTATATAGCATAATGTATATAATAATAGTAGTAATAATAATAATAAATATATAATCTAGCACAGCCATGGATTGGCCGAAATGGCCATATTTCAGCCATACTGTATGGGGGACCTATTAGGTACCATTTTCTGCCCCAAAAATGGCACCTAAATTAGGTCCCCCATGTGACTGACCAGGCTGAATATTTCGTGCACTGAACTACCATTAGGAACCCAAAGCACTCGTTGAGTTATTTGCTGCGTTTGCATTTGCTGACAAGAAATCACTCGGCTTCGACCCTACCATAACCCGTGCCCCGGGAGATTCGATGAATCATCCCAGATATGGATGTCTCTGTCCCCCTGCAGTCTGTAGATTGCAGAGTTCATGAGTTTACAATAGGGTCTTTCACGATAACAAAAATGAGGCAAAAATGGTACCAAAAACAACACAAAACTAATTCAGTCGGCCTCAAAAATGGTATTTTTGGGTTCGTTTGAGCTCTATCGTGAAACCCCCTGATGGAGAGTGGTTTGTAATGCGTTGTCACAATAGGGTCTTTCACGATAACAAAAATGAGGCAAAATGGTACCAAAAACAACACAAAACTAATTCAGTTGGCCTCAAAAATGGTGTTTTTGGGTTCATTTGAGCTCTATCGTGAAACCCCCTAATGACGGCAGGGAAATGTAAACGCGGAGTTCTAAATAATCCACACTCATTGATTCATGCGTTTCTACAACATTTTCGACCCAAACGGCTACAACAATGTCTTCGTGTTCACCTATGGTTTCGAGCTGGTACTTGTAGCAGGTTTTCGCTTTCATGATTCCCTTTTGTCCATCTGCTGATAAAATACCGCATTTCATAAGGATGTCATATCCCAACATCACCAGAAAAGAGGACTGTCAGAGTGAAGGCCTTCTACAGATGGTTGCTTGGCTTTCTCAGGGTCGACACAGACAAAAAATGGTCTTTATATCCTTGTAACATCAAACCTGGACCCGACCCATTTTCTGTCGATATCGATTCTACTACGAAGGAACCCATCGAGAGAGATTCAATGGACCTCCTCTCACCCGGAGCCTATGTTATTCTTATCGATGGTTAGGTCCTTCGAGTCTTCCTGCTAGCCCCGTTTTCCACCTAATCGTTCGGATCTTAGCGACGCATTACCCCGCTCCAGTCTCCGCCGACCAACTCGATTCTCGGGCACTGCTGGCTTTCCCTGTGGGTAGTTCCCTAATTACTCAGCATCACTTGATATCAATAAGGAATCATCCAACACCACTATCCACAGAGAAGCATTACAGCAGTTCCAGCGTCAATTCCTAGAAGTCCTTTCTGCAATATAACTGGAGTGACACTTAGCAATGAGGATAAAAGTGTCGTTCCGATCATTCAAAACAGGATTGAGGAAAAAAGATTGATAATCGTGAGTGACTCCGGAATTACAAGCATTGAACGTGCTGTAACGTCTTCCCTGGCATTGTAGTTTGTCGGACCATACGAGCAGCTTCCTGCGGACCTCGAGACGCCTCAAAATTACCTGACAATGGCCTCCTCCCTTCAACCTCACTTTGATCAATACGCCTTTGGAATTGATGTTGATGTGCGAACGCTATCCCCGTCTTTCCTGGGCACCATGGGCACTGACACTGAGAACCACTCATAGGATGACTATCGGATTATTCAGTTCTCAAAACCTTCGCCTGAGTTCGATATCTCCGACGCTGGCACTCTTAAGATCCCCGAGTCCCAGGCAATGCCCTACGATAATTGTCTCAGGCTTCATTTTCAGCTTTGTATTCACATGTATCTTGCCTCGCCTCCCCCTGGGACCCAGACATTCTCCATCCCAGAGCTGAATTCTCTACAAGAGGCGGTGGGGGACGAGCTCCTTCCCGAGTTGACTGATCCCGCCAAGTTCGATCTCAAACTTAGAATCATCTGATTCCTCTCTTCCCCTTTCCAGAACATCGTGGGCCGAACCCAACTTCCCCAAAAGTCTATATCTAATTCGACCGCTACTTGTTCGAGAACTGAATGGCATTATGCCTCAACCACAGGCTAACGTTTGCATTCCCGGGGGTCTCGGCCTTGAAATTTGAATCGTCCAACTTTCTCGCTCTAAAGTTGAAGAGAGCGAGACCACTGCCACCAATAATGAAGAGGATGTAGAGAATGCATTTCCTATAGCTAACCATCCAAAGAAGAAAGGAAAGGGCAAGGCAGAAGACAAGTCTGTGAAAGGGAAGAGTAAAGGAATGAAGAAAAAAATGATCACTGGATGGCTGAGGGTCACATCGAGACCCTACGGCGAGATGGATCAGATCATGGAAGATGCCGCGGAAGCAGCTAATACTCCACGATCACTGCAACACCCTCCAGGCATGTGGACAATGATCTACAAATTTGGTGGTATGGCCATGACAATCACCAAGGCAGTTGCATGGGGGTATCGCATTGATCCAGATTTGGATCAGAAGGAGATCAACTCACGGAATAGGAAACATATCATATCAGTTGATTCCACCAGTGAACAGGCCATTCTTGCTACTCGACAAACAATGGCTATTGTTACTGTCTGTCGCTTTATCATGGCCAAAGGTGGAAATCCCAAGTCCCTCTTTCATCCCCAGACAAACACAGCCTATGTCATGGTTGTCACTCAGTCCACCCCCGAGCCTACTGCCACCAGTGATGAGTCGGATTACACATTCTTTCAAGAGACAAAGAAGGATGAAGAGATACAAAAGCTCTTGGAAGAGCAAGGTGTGAAGGATGTCAGGTACCTCACAGCTCTGGTGGAGTTCTAGTTAAGTCTCTCACTGCCTGTTGATGATCTTCTCACTTATAAATGTTCCCAATCTCAGGATATCCATGACTGGTAAAGTTACCACTAAATGCTACTCCTCAATCCCTGACCAGAATTCCTATTTTCTCATAGGAGTGAGGTTGTAATAGGATAACAGTGAGGGATACCTTTCCCATCAATCCATTTCCCCATGCTGGAGACCTATTGCTAATGCAGATCTGGTAGTGCTCAGCAATCAGTCCCATTTCTACCACACCCCTCACTCTTCCTGTGGTTTCTTTCTTTTTGACTTCTTACTTCACCTGGTGGAAAGCTTCTCCACAGGAGTTTGGTGCTGCCCCAGTTTACAGTCAGGTTTGTCTCTTATTAAGTAGACTCTGCTGTATCTGTCTGGGACCTCCTTCTGCTGTTGTTTGATAGTGTTAGTTGTCATCTTTTCTAGACCAAACATGAATGCACACCTGGCTCTCATGGGATGCCCTGGCTCCATATTCCACATCTGAACCTGAACTATCCAGGCAAGACAAATTGCATTGTTTCTGAGAATGGAGTTACAACCAATCTCATCCCAAGCATTCATGATATAATGAGGACTCTCACTCACATTGTTGCTTGTGAGCTCTTGCCTTGTTATTCATGACTGCAATTCTCAACATTAGGGGGCTTCAGAGTAGAGAAAACTAGAGCAAAACTGAAAGGGAAAGTGTGACACAAGTGCCAGTTTTGTTTTTGCAGTGATACAATGGATTTGATGACAGCCCCCAGGAAGTGGCTGTACTTTACAGAACTGGGTGAAGTCCAGTTTTGTTCCAGTTTTCTGCCAGTTGGACCTCTGGAGCCACTTCATGAAACTGGAGCAAAACTGCACTTTTGTTCCAGTTTTGCCCAGTTTTGCCAAGTTTTTCCTAGTTTTGATTTTTCAGTTGTGTCACACTTTTGCTCCAGTATCACTACTGTGAACACCTCTGTAGATGCAGCTTTGCAACTTCTTCAAAAATTGGGATGGGCACATTGGGATGTTAGCACCAACTGGTATCATGCTACCACCTCACTAATATCAATCCTTTTATTGTGTGGATGGGGACTCCTCACCTTCAATTTGCATTGTGAAAATGTGCAGCCCAGAGAAGACAAAGTCTTGAGTGATGTTCTTGCCATCTACAAGTCTGCAGAGCTTGAGCTCACAGACAGGTGGCTGGTAATAGTGCTTCTCTTCATCTCAGATAATGTCAGGGTTTGTCCCTCACTCCGGTCCACTCCGGTCCACTCTGGTCCACTCCGGTCCACTCCGGTCCACTCCAGTCCACTCCGGTCCACTCCAGTCCACTCCGGATCACTCCGGTCCTTGTCCACCCACCTCCAGTCCAGTTCTCCACTTAGTTCCTTCGCCCAAGTCCACTTTGCTTCCGGTTTGACTCTGATCCAACCCTATCTGGTTTCATTTCCCTTTCATTTCCCATTGCTTCCGGTTTGCCCCCTGGCCGAGTTCCTGTTCCTGTTCCTGTTCCCGCCCCCTTGTAACCACCCACAGTTTAGCGATCACTCCCCCGTAGTATAGTCATCATGTATAAGTAGTCCGAGAGCGAAGTCCAGAGACCCCAGCTTTGGTCTCTCAGGATTTCCGCTGTTACTCCGGACTACAGGTCAGCCTTCATGTATTCCGTATTCATATTACATAATCTCAGGATTTCCGCTGTTACTCCGGACTACAGCTCCGAGTATTATCCAGTCGACTCCACGAGCTTAAGGACTGCTGTGCTCATTTCCGCCTAGTCCCTTCTGGGCAGCTGGACCGCTCCTCTGACATCCCTAACCTCCTTATCTCATTCTTGCCCGGATTCTTGCGGACTTAGCCAGACTTACACCGGACTTAGCCGGAATTATTTGTGTTTACATTTGTTTGGTGCCCTCGTCGCAGCATGGCCCTGACAGATAAGGATGGAAACATCAAGACTCTACCTCTATTCACCAACCTCAAGATTTAATCACTCTCAAGGACAAATTCAATCATCCTAGCAGTTTCCTTGTCATTTAGTTCACATGGGTCATTCTCATTGTCACCAAGAATGCTGCATTCAATGACTGGAGCTCCAAAGGCCTCATGCAGCCAAATTGCACCTTCACAATGCATTGACATATGCAAGCCCTCTTTTCACTATTACTTCTTATACTTATTTATTATTTGACAGGGAATTCAATACATCTTTGGTCCCTTGCAAATGTTCTCAAGTATCTCAAAATGGTGAATATTGACCTACCAGGACTTCAAGTGACATTCAATGAATTCATCTGCACACTCTCAGTCTCAAGTGTGCTCTGTCCTTGTCCCAGGTCCAGCATACTCAACAAAACGTGGGAGAACCTTCATTCTGGACACCTCTTGTCCTTTGGTCAGCCCCAGAGCCTTGGAAATCCCAGTATCTATGTGACTTTTGATGTGTTTCAGTCCCTTTACAACATCCTTGAGCCAATTCATGGTTTCCCCAAGTTCTCTAGCATCCACAAACCTTTGTGGCCAGATCCTCAAGCTCTACACAAAGGGTCTTTTGTAAAGGCCCCCTTTGCATGGGGTGGTTGTGCTTTGCATGACCACACATTACACAATCACCCAATAGAAATATTACATGGTCATGCAAAGCATGACCATACTGTATTGAAAATATGCCTGGTCATGCCTTGCATGACCACACATTACATAATATTTTATGTAATCACCATGCTCTTCTTTCATCACTAGTTGTTGAGCTGAAAACCATGTTTCATGGTATTACCACCTAATGCACCCTCAAAATAGAACCTCTTAGGTGGTTTGAGTTTGCATCTGCAAACCACCTAAGAGGTGTTCTGAGTATAGGCATGTCTAAGACACACCTGAGGGGTATTTTTGGGAATTTTTTTTCTAAGTTCACTATATAGACATGTCTAAAATAGCCCGCCACAGGCACTGCCCGGGAGGGTTTGTTCACTGGCTGGAGAGTGTTACAGGTCCAATTTAGGCATGTCTAATAAGATATTTTCTGGAGCCTTAGAGGTGTCTGTCATCCTTACTGTGTGTCTACTGGTGTCTAAATCAACATTTTGAGCCCAAGACCTCTGGTGGCAGTACTAATAGGTGTCTAATGCTGTCTAGATCCAATAATAATCCAATAATAATGGTGCTATTGTGGATGCATGTCTACTAGTGTCTAAATTAGAACAAAGGCATCTGCTCAGGGGGAGATCATTAGTCATGTCTATAGTCATGTCTAGACATGTCTAGTCACATCTATAGTCATGTCTAGACACATCTAGTCATGTCTATAGTCATGTCTAGACATGTCTAGTCATGTCTATAGTCATGTCTAGACACATCTAGTCATAATAAAGTGTTTCTTATTTAAAAAAAAGCCTAAATGCGGAAATTGGATGAAGTACATCCAAATAATATTTAGCCATCCAGCCCAATGGAGGCCCAGGACCAGGGGGAGGTGCCTGGGATGGGTGGAGGGACCCCTAAGGACCCTGGCTGAGTGAAGAAACCAGGCCCAGAGCAAGTGGCTAGTGCCTGGAGAGATGGGGGCAGTAAAATGAATACCAGAAATTGCGGAACTTGCCGGATCTGAACTGCTGGGCGGTTCATTCTGAAATTTGGCACATGATTGGGGACTATTAGGGTGAAGAACATATTAAAATTTCAGCCAATTCTGATCAGTAAGTATTGAGATATGAGGAAAACAAGTTTGGACACTGAAAATTAATTTCCTCCCCTTACAGAATACCTGGGAACTTGAAAATTTGCACAGAGTATGATAATATAAATGTACTAATTATGTGCCAAAAATTATCCCAATCCACCCACTTTAAGGTAGGGAACTGGACAATGGATACCAGAGGCAGTGAAAATTGCCAAAAAATACCCAATGAGCAGACTATTCTGAAACTTGGCATGTGATTAGACACTGCTCAGGTGAAGAACATATTCAATTTTCAGCCCAATCCATGCAGTAGGTACAGAGATATGAGGCAAATAGGTTTCAACCTTGAAAATTGATTTACTCCCCCTACAGACAAGATATGGACTTGAAATTTTACATGGAGTATGACCATGTAATCAAATAAATATGTGCCAAGAATCAGCTTATTTTGTTTACTTCTAGGCATTGAACTCCCATTTCAGGCAAAAAGGGAACAAAAGCCTACCATAAATGTAGAACACTCCACATTAGGACCAAACTAAGTGGAATAGGCTTAGAATATTATAACACTGACTATATCCAAAAATGAAATACATTGGATGTGTGGAAGTGGTTGAAATTCAGGGGGAGGGGGAGGAAGATCAAAAGTCAATTATATAAGATGTAGAGCAGAGGTTGCTCTAATACAATGCCAATAGTTTCATACATATATGGGGAGTACACATACCAAATATCAGCCTGATTGGACTCCATCTAGGCACTACTCCACAGGACTCCCCCTAAATAATAATTTCCTCCCCAGAGCCTTCCATCCATGCAATGGCCCTGAAAATTCACCCTTAGGTCATCCAAATACATTCATAACATTCCCCAAAATTTCAGACTCATGACTCCAGTGTGAGAGTTTCCATAATATTTTCAAGTTTCACTGACATACCCCCTCCAACTGGGGCACTTCCAGAGCTCCAATCACTCCCATTTTTTGTAGGCCACACCCGGCCACCATTTGAGGCTCAGGCCCAAAATTTCAGCCCATTCTAAGCACTTTTGACATTGGTCACATGATCAAGATCCCCCCTTCCCCCTGCTTCACTCAGTGATCCAATCTGTATGAAAGCTGTTGCCATCTGTAGTAGTAGTATGTAACAGTGTATGATTCAAATTTCAGAACATTCCAATCTCTTATGGGGCATAAATAACACTGTTATTTACTGTGCCCTAGGGACTTTGACCTGTGTCTGGGTAGCCTACATCTGAGGCTTTCTAATGGTGGTACTCACTAAGCTCTAGCTGCCCTGGTTGAGGCCCTGCAGGGGTCACAAGACCTGCGCCCTGTTGCGCCCTAGGTCTTTAAGGGCCGCAACAGGGACATAAATGGTACCAAATTGTAGGTATGATCTGGGTGGTCATTTTGAGCCCAAAAAGAAGTGTGGGAGTAGCTTGGTTGAGGAGATATGGGTGGAAAGAGACCTGCGCCCTGTGGTTGTTATAGTGATGTGAGCTGGAATGAAGATGGGAGTGGAATTATATTGGAGAGGACATCTGTAGGATAATTTTGATACCACTTGGATGTCTATGGGTGCCCTGGTTGATGAGATATAAGACCTGCGCCCAAGTCAATTTCCCCCTGCCCCTCGCTACAGGATGTCATGCCCCCATCACAGAATCGGCTGAAAATTGGTGGAGATGTTCTACCCACCCCTCTCATCATTTCCTCAAAATTTCTCCCAATTCCCATGCACAGATCTTGTGTAATTCACACTCCAATCTTTCAATTCCAAGCCTTCCAGTCACTTTAGCACATATAAGATTCCCCCCACCAATTTGGCTGAAAATTTGTGAAAACTTTCCAGATACTATTGTCACCCTCTCCTTAAAATTTCAGCCAATTCCCATGCATAGATCTTATGTAATGGACAGGGGAAGGTTTCTATAACACACCTTCCAATCACTTTGGGGGGGATGCAAGTTCTCCCTCACCAATTCAGTTGAAAATTGGTGGAAGTTTTCTACATACTATCCTCATCATCTCCCAAAAATTTCAGCCAATTCAAATGCATGGATCTTGTGTAATGGATGGGGTGAGGTCTCTAGGACAAGCCTTCCCATCACTTCAGGGCTGGCACTCTGTGTTCTTTGCTCTTCACCAGGTTTCATCAGGTTTCTGATGCCCTCAGGAACTGAGGGTGGGGTGGCTGTGCTGGTTAAAACAATATGTCACTTAAAAAAATCAACTATGTGGCAAAGGGAACTACTGTCTGGGCCATGCTGCAATGTGGGCACTGAAGAAATATAAATACAAATGAATCAAACTAAATCTTGCCTAATCTGCCAAATCTGGGAAAGGAAGGAAGAGAGAGGGTGGATAGATTATCCAGTGCTGTTA
The DNA here is from genome assembly GCA_014904985.1 of Hydnum rufescens UP504. Lineage (NCBI taxonomy): Eukaryota > Fungi > Basidiomycota > Agaricomycetes > Cantharellales > Hydnaceae > Hydnum > Hydnum rufescens. The sequence goes on along the minus strand of MU129022.1, from coordinate 152,781 downwards.
ATCCAGGAGTATCCAAATTAGTAGTTGAATGGCTGCCAGCCTAACAAGGGAATTACAAATTGGCCCTTACCCTGTAGCCTGTTAACAATAGGTGACAGGTAGTCCCATGGGAAGTTAATTGATGGAGAGAAATTGGCTTCCAGCCCCTTTGGGGATTGGAGAGATCTCAGGGACCAGTGTAGACAGGAGTATTCATGTATCCAGGTCACACTTTGAACAGCAGGTAAAAAGATACATTGTTGTGTCCTGCTGTGACTAGCTATCATGAAGCTGCTTATGTAATAAGAGACAAATCAGCTGGAAGCAGGCTGGTGAACCATATTTCCTACCTATGGTATGTATCAAATCTCTGGCACTATTTGATCCCTAGCTAGGCATAGGAACAATGGGAAATTGATATTTAAATATCAGAAAATGAGCATGAATAATGTCAATGTGGGTATTCCATTTGATATTCCATCTCTTGTTTTGCCAATTTTTTATTTACCCCTATTCCTTATTTGGCTAGCATGATTCATGGCATCTGGAGATCAATCTCCTAATGCCTTATATACACCTCAGAGATCCAGAGGATCTCCCTCAGTTTGACACCTTGGAACTCTAGGTATTTCCCCTTTTGTCTTTCCTTCATGTATCTGTCCATTTCTTTAGTTTGACACCTCAGAACTCTGGATATCACCCTCTGTGTGATTTCACTGTAGATATCTCACACATGGGGCCCCATTGCACCCAAACAAGGCCCCAGAATGAGTCCTTAACACTCTTTCATATTTTCTGCATCACTTGGGCCCAAATGGGGCCCCACTATGTGACCTTCAGACCTTTCTCTCAGCCAAGTATGGTTGCCAAAGTCAGGTTCAGGTCAGATTTTCCCCCATTTGGGCAAAACCTGAATCTGACCATGAGTTAGGTTCTAGTTTAAACCAGGTTTGAACCTGAAATCATGAACCCCCTCAAACATTAGGGATATCTGACCTGAGTACTGATGTTGACCATAATCCAGAATTATGTAAGCAGGTTCCTTGGTTGAGAAATGTATTACTTTGAAGCAAAGCCAAACACACAACCTCATGCAAAGTGTATTTAGGCCATTATAGTCCTTAAAAACAACAACACTTAGCCATGAGTCATTGAAGCACTTGTTCCATCTACTGTGAAGACTACTAGAGGTTTAGGTTTGAACCTGAACCTGAACCTGAAATGGGGCCCAAAACCTGAAATCACCCATGAGGGCAAAACCTGAACCTGACCATAGGTCAGGTTCAGGTTCAAACTCAAGTTTTCCAGGTTTGTAACTTTGGCAACCATACAGCCAAGCATAGTAGTGTGCTGGCTGAAATCTTAATTTTCAGTGTCTAAGGTCAATAGCATGTGTTCAGTATGATAGGGTTAATCCAGACTCCTATCCAGTCATTGATTAAGTAACCCAATTTCTCTGAAGAATAGCCAAAGAGTTAAAATGGGCTTAACTTAATCAACAACCTGTTGAGATGTGACAATTATTCAATTTGATCTTCCATCTCCTGCTTCACATCATTTGTTATTCTCCCTATTCCCTATTTGGCTAGTGCAGTTATAGCATCCAGAGATTAATCACCAGATGCCCTATATATACCTGAGAGGTATCAAGGATGTCCCCCAGTTTGACACCTCAGAACTCCAGGTGTTTTCCTTTTTCATTCCCTCATGTACCTATCTATTGTTCATAGTTTGACACCTTGGAACTCCACATATCACCCCTCATGTGATTCCACTGTACAACTGGCAAATTTTATATTATGGCTTGTTTGGCCCAAGAATTTATGTCAAGACCTCTAGAATACACACCTCAAGCATGGAAATTATCAACTTAAAAGATCAAAATAACAAGAGCATGCTCATAAACATGAAGATTTGTTCCTTAGGTCAGAAAAAAATACCCCTATAGGTGTCTCATCATTTCTGGGTTTGCCAACATTAAAACATGTGATATCTGGGTCTCAGTGAGGTGGGAAAGGATGGCATCTCTTATTGTGTGTTTATGGATACTGCAGTTCAGGTTTAAACTGGTGGAACCTGAGTTTAAACCTGAACCTGACCCAGGTCAGGTTCCATTGGGGTCAGGTTTCATTTGATTCTCTTCAGGTCAGGTTCAGGTTTTGCCCTTGCCCTGAGTCCAAAAACTGGTCTCAAACCAGGTTTAAACTGGAACCTGAAAGGTAGGATGTAGGTTCCATTCCATGTAAATTGACCATTATTCTGGCACCAAATCTGGCAATATACAGATGTGACTATAGTTCTGGAGTCAGAAGTCACATGACTCAGCAATCAAATGAGGTAATTGGTGCAGGTCACAAGTCACATGACAGAATGCAGTGACTAAGTACCATCTCCAGAAGATGTGTGAGCAGTAAATTGAAGTGAAAGGGGGCCAGGAAGGAGATGTGGATCTAAAGCAGGATATAAAGGGAGTGGCAGAGGCAGAGCCTTGAGCAGAGGGTCTAGATATTCTGTAGTAGCCCCCTGAAAATGTTGGCTTCTCCCATACCTCAGGTTTCAGGTTTAAACACAGTTTAAACCTGAACCTGACCTGAATGGAACTGAACCTCAGGTCAGGTTCAGGTTTTGCCCCCATGGGTGATTTTGGGACCTGGTCAGGTTTAGGTTTTGCACAAATTGGGCAAAACCTGACTGTGGCAACCATATATGTTTCATGTCATTTCAGCCAATGCTTTGTTGACTACATAATTCCAGAGCTCATAGAGGATGGTATAAATGAGGTCACAAATTCCCATGCCAAACAAACCACAATACAAAGTTTGCCAGTCATTGATTAAGTTAAGCCTGTTTTGACTCCTTGGCTATTCTTCAGAGAAATTAGTTAGTTAATCCTCATCCAAGAACAAGATCACAAGAGGCTAAGAATGCATGATCTTCTAGCACACTGCATTGAGAACCATGTTGGCAGGAGAGAAAAACCCTTTTGGAATTTTGGGGAACCCCAAGCTATATACATCATATGGATTATGTAGTCAAGGCAAGATTGATCCATCCCAACACAGAGATCAAATCTCCATCAGAACAGAGAAAAATTCCATCAGCAGTGAATGAAAAAAAGGAGTGGGGGGGGGGGTTATGTAATAAAGTGTTATAAATTGGACAAGTAGATCGTCGTAAACTGAGAGTAATTGGACACATAGTAAGAGAAGTGCACAGAAAGTATAGGAGGGGCAGCAGGAGGGTAGAAGATGGGAGGGAGTAGATGGAGGCACACAATAGGTGTGACTTGAGGGAGTGTGGACATGCAAGTTCCAGAAGAGCATAGAAGGGATGTGCTTCACAGCGCATCCTTAGTTTGACTGACTTGAAGATCCTACTAGCCTGGCTAGGTAGTAATCCCACTTCCCATTTGGCCTGGCCTCACGTGGAAGTGGAGTGGTTGAGTGACAGGAAGAAGGCAGAGGATTACCTAAAATAGCAATTGTTAGCAGTCTAACTGATAGTGAGTACTCACTGCTCGGTTCTCGTATTCTTGCATTCCTACGAACGATGTGTTACTTTGACTCACTTTGGGGAGTAAAACAACATAGAATTCAACAGGAGAAGCTGCAGGCTTGCCGTGGCAGCTCCCTAATGTTGTGCAACATATGTACAATACTATTACATAATCACTATACTACAGTGCCCCCCTGTATATACTAAGTGCAATGGCTAGTCTGCCAATATTTCATCCAATACAATCTCATAGACCTCCCAAGTGCTTACCCATCTGAAGTATTCCATGTCATAAGTGCCATGGGCTAGTAGCGATGTGGGGGAGACCAGAGGTGAGGTGTGCACGGCAGAAGCCAGCAATTCACAGATGACACTGGTGGAGTCCAAAGGGGAGATGTAGGAGAGATGCTTATGGAGGAGGGCCTCTAATCCGCAGCTTGATTTCACTGCAAGGCTGAGGATGTT
>MU129022.1:94237-144920 GCA_014904985.1 Hydnum rufescens UP504 | reverse complement strand
CCATCATAATGCTTAGAAAGCTGTGATTCACACCTTTTGAACAGTACCAAACACAAGTTGAACGGACCAAAACTGCACTCTCCAGACCAATTTTACTATCAAAATCTGGAATTTTCAGTAAAAAAACAAATTTCTCCGTCAGTTCACATCCAATCCCTTCAAAACAACCGCACCTGGAAAGATATACAAAATTCGCATCCAACAGTACTGAGCACGTGAATAACAGATCAAAACTGAACTCTACAGAACGACATTACTATCAGAATCAACACCCATCAGTAAAAAACAATTTTCTCTGTCATTTTACACCGGATCTTCTCGAAACCACCACGTCTAGAAAGCTGTTAAAAATTCGCATCTAATGATACCAAGAACGTCTATTACGGATGCAAACTGCTGTTTCTGCATCAAATCCCATCCCATGCACTTATCCCCATTATCAGCCAGCAACAAAAACATCTTAACCACTGGACTACAAACAAATTAATCTCAAAGAACTCGGAAATATCCTTTGATTTCATCTCCCATTGCCACAAATAACTTCTAGAACCTCACAGATAAGAAAGATAACACCTCCTTGACTACCCTTTTGTTCTGTTTATGAATGACTCGCCTTCCTTGCAACCACTTTATGAAAGATAACACCTTAGCAACCCTTTTGTTCTGTTTATGAATGACTCACCTTCCTTGCAACCACCTTATGAATGACTCACCTATCCTGCAACCACCTTATTGTTGAGATGTGACGGGTATTCCATTTGACATTCCATTTCCCTGATTGACACATTTGTTATTTGCCCCTATTCCATATTTGGTTAGCACCATTTATGGCATCCAGTGATCTCGGGCTGGATGCCCTATATATACCAGGGAGTTCTGGAGGATGTCCCTCAGTTTGACTCCTCTGAACTCCAGGTATATCTCTTTTCCTTTCACTCATGTATGTATCATCATTCTCAGTTTGACTCCTCTGAACTCCAGATATCACCCTTCGTGTGATTCTGCTGTAGACCTTTCTCAGGTTATGGGCCCATCCCTCTAGCCATACCAATACTGTCTTCAGTGCTTATCTCTCTCTCCATCTCTCGAGTTCACTTCACTTTCTAACCACTCGTCTTCACACACCTCCACCTCCTCCCAATGTCTTCTGATTCTCGGAAATTCTCTTTTCCTCCCCTCAACAATACCAACTATCGTCAATGGGCCGAATCAATAGAGGCCTACCTTCGGACTATTGGTGCCTGGAGACAAATGCAGCCATCCTACACCCCCCTCGTGATGGAAAAGAGCTTGACGACTACCTTGACAAGCTTGAAGCTGCAGCTGGTGCCATCCTCCTTGCTTGTGAACCCGAGCAACATGGAATCATTATCCCCCACAAAGGGGACCCTCAGAAGATGTGGGATGCCTTTGTTCCCATCATGAGACCAAATCTGCTGGTTCTCGATTCCTTGCCTATTCCACTCTCCTCTCCATCCGAATGGCTCCTGATGAGTCTGTCCAAAACTTCTCTGGTTGAGTCGATGATGCCCTTCGTACTGTCAAGGATCTTCATCCAGAATCCTTCACCATGGATTCCTTTGATGAGGAACTGGCCACTATGGCCCTCCTTAGGGTGCCTCTGATACCTATCAAGAGCTCACCACTGCTCTCCTGGCCCAGGACACTCTCACCAAAGCCAAGGTGACCAAAGCCTTCAAAAATGAAGAGCTCCTTTGTGCTGCCACCCGTGACTCCACTTCCTCCTCCACATCCTCTGCCCTCAAAGTCACCACTCCTCCACCACCTCCCACATCATCATCCCCAAATGTGATTTCTGTGGGGGAAAAGGCCATGTCCAGAACGATTGCAATTGTTTCAAGGCTGCCAAGGGAAAGGCTCATGAGGAACGTTCATCTCGTCACAAGCCCAAAACAGCCAACTCCAATGTGGCCAAGGCAGAGGACACCCCCACTGAGTTTGCTGGAAGTGCAAGTCATCAATCTCCCTCCTCCTCCTCTCCAGCCTCTGACTCTTGGAATGCAGACACAGGGGCCATGTCTCATATGACACCACACCGTCACTGGTTTGTGTCATATTCCCCCTGCAATATCCCCATTCGTCTTGCAAACAATGAGGTCATTAGAGCTGCTGGAGTTGGTACTGTGGAGTTTAGGCCTGTGAAGGATGGACATCCCCTACAATCTGTTCTGTTTAGTCGAGTACTCCATGTTCCCTCACTTGCAAACAATTTATTGTCTGTCCTCACTCTCACTCGGCACCATGGCTTGACTGTCACCATCCACCAAGGGCACTTGGATTTTAAACATGGTTCCACCCTAGTCTTCACAGCCACTATTCAAAAGGACAATGTGGCCTACCTGGATGGAAGCACTGTCTCTCAGGAGAGTGCCTACTCTGTCAAGGTGCCTAAGGACTTGGAACTCTGGCATTGTCGTCTAGGACACATTGGCCATGACAGGCTAAATCAACTTGTTGGGAAGGATCTTGTCACTGGCCTTAAAATTGACAATCCTGCTCCTTTCCCCCCTACCTGTGAGGCATGCATCCTGGGAAAGCAGCACAGAGACCCCTTCCCAAAAGTGGCCACCTCCCGTCGTTCCAAACCCCTTGAACTTGTCCACTCTGATCTTCATGGTCCTACCCCTGTTCGAACCTCCTCTGGATACCAGTATTGGGTCACCTTCATTGATGATGCCACGTTATCGCTTTGTCTACTTGTTGAAGACTAAGGACGAGACCTTTGCTGCATTCAAACAATTCAAGGCCCTTGCTGAGAACCAAACTGGAAGGACCATCAAGGCTTTTAGAGATGACAAGGGTGGGGAGTATATGTCCAAGCAGTGGGAGGCATTCATGCAGGAACATGGTATAGCCCATCAGCATACCACTAGGGCCACCCCTCAGCAGAATGGTGTAGCAGAGATCACCAACAGGATCCTAGAGAATGGAATCACCTCCATGCTCACTGCTGCCCATCTCCCTGCTTCCTTCTGGGGTGAAGCCCTGTCCACCTTCCTCCATGTTCTGAATCGATCCCCCACATCTGCCCTTCCTGGGAAGACTCCTATGAAGCCTGGCATGGGAAGAAACCATCTGTGGATCATCCTCAGGTATTTGGATGTCAAGCCTATGTGCATGTCCAAAAGGACCAAAGGAAAGGGTTTGCACCCAAGTCCATGAAATGCATCTTTCTTGGCTACCCACCTAACTACAAGGGCTGGAGGTGCTACAACCCTACCACCAAGGGTATCATCATCAGTCGGGATATTACTTTTTGATGAGAGTCTACTCCCTGGGACTTCCCTCACATCAGAGAACCCCCAGTACAGACCCCTGTTCATCCCCCCTGATATCCCCCCTGGTTCAGTGGGAGTATCTGCCCGTGATACCCCTGAGGCTCCCCCTCCCCCAGGATCTCCACCCCACCCTGATGATCCTGAGGATCCCCCCCAGTCACCTGGACCACCCCCTGCCCCTCAGAATCTGGTTCCCCCTCCTGGTTTGGCACCCCCTCCTGATGCCCCTCTTCATTGGTCAACTAGAGCTCATGCCCCTCCTGGTGAGTGGTGGAAGGTGGACATGTCCAGACTACACCCCCCTACACCTGAGCCAGAGGTTGGCAGCACACCAGAAGTTGGAGAAAGTGCAGAGACTTGCCAATACTGCCACTGGCCTCGACAAAACTTGGCACACTATGGGGTAGCCAATTTGCTTCTGGGGGACAACTTCACCAGGCCTTGGACAGCCAACTGCACAGTTGCACCGTTGCCCACAGGCAACCTTCACCAGCCTTGGACGCCACCCAGTTGCTTCCACCGGAAACCTTCACCAGGCTTGGACAGCACCCAAGTTCGCTTCCACCAGGACAACTTCACCAGGCCTTGGACAGCCACCAAGTTGCTTCCACCAGGCCACCTTCACCAGGCCTTGGACAGCCACCAAGTTTGCTTCCACCAGGACAACTTCACCAGCCTTGGACAGCCACCCAAGTTGCTTCCACCAGGACAACTTCACCAGGCTTGGACAGCCACCCAAGTTGCTTCCACCAGGACAACCTTCACCAGGCCTTGGACAGCCACCAGAGTTGCTTCCACCAGGACACCTTCACCAGGCCTTGGACAGCCACCAAGTTGCTTCCACCAGGCAACCTTCACCAGGCCTTGGACAGCCACCCAATTTGCTTCCACTGCAACAACTTCCGTCGGCACAGCCACACAATTTGCTTCTGCTGCACCAACCTTCGCCAGCAAGCTTGCCTCCAGGCCTCACACAGCCACAAAATTTGCTTCCGCCACGACAACTTCTGTTGGCACAGCCACCATCCTCCCTTCCCAATTTACTTCTGCCTCAATGGGACTCATCACACTCCCTATATGACCTCCAACTCCAAAACCTCACTTCATCCCACAGGGCCCTCAGTGCTGAAGAGATGATTGAGTATGCCCTTCTATCAGGTGGAGTTGAACCTCATTCATACAAGGAGGCCATCAAATCAGATGATTCTCACAAATGGTTGGAGGCTGCCCAAGTCGAGTACAAGGCCATAATGAACAACAACACCTGGGACCTTGTCCCACTTCCACAAGGCTGGAAAGCTGTGGGCTCTCGTTGGGTATTCAAGATCAAGGAGAATGCAGATGGCTCTATTGCAAGGTACAAGGCTCATCTTGTTGCTCAGGGCTTCTCCCAAAAACCCCACCTGGACTATATGGAAACCTTTGCCCCTGTTGCCAAGTTTGCCTCCCTTCATGCCATTCTTGCCATTGCTGCCATTGAAGACATGGACATTGACCACATGGATGTCTCCTCTGCCTTCCTAAATGGTGATCTTGAGGAGGAAATTTACATGGCTCAACCAGAGGGGTTCATTCCAAAGGGGAAGGAAGGCCTTGTCTGTCATCTCAAGAAACCACTCTATGGTCTGAAGCAAAGCCCCAGGCAGTGGTACAAGAAACTGAATGAGCTCTTCATGGAGCTGGGTTTCAAGAGGATCCAATCTGACCACTCACTCTTTGTGTGGACCCAGAACAGGATCAAATCATCATCCCTGTCTATGTGGATGATCTCACCATTGCCTGTAATGACCAGGCCACACGAGTCCATGTCAAGACTGAGCTCCAGAAACGTTTCAAGATGAGGGACCTGGGCAGTCTCTCCTATCTCATTGGAGTTCAAATCACTCAGGACTGCCCTAATCACAAAATGTTCCTTTCCCAACAAAAACACATCCATGACATCCTTGAATGTTTCCACCAGTCCAATGCTCGTCCTGTTTCCACTCCTCTTGACCCCAACATCCACCTCTCCAAAGATATGTCTCCCAAGACTCCTGAGGAGGTTGAATACATGAAACAAGTTCCCTACCTCAGTGCTGTGGGAAGCCTCATGTACCTTGCAGTTGGGACTCGTCCAGACATTGCCTATGCAGTGGGAGTCCTGAGCAGGTTCAACTCATGTGCAGGACCCCAACACTGGAAAGCTGTCCAACAAGTTTTTCAATACCTCTGTGGCACTTCAGACCTTGTGTTGGAATATGGTCCATCTTCATTTGGGTCCCAACTGACAGGCTACTCGGATGCTGACCATGGTGGGGATGTGGACAGTGGCCGTTCTACAAATGGCTATGCATTCTTCATTGGGTCCAGCTGTGTGAATTGGAGCAGCAAAGGCAAACAGTGGTGGCCCAGTCAACTACAGAGGCAGAATACATTGCTTCAAACCATGCAGGAGCTGAGGCCATCTGGCTGAGGCAATTCCTCCAAGAGCTCGGTTACCCTCCAACTGGGCCTACAACAATCTATGCCGACAACCAATCTTCCATTGCTGTTGCCAAAAATCCAGAGCACCATGGACGAATGAAGCACCTTCTCCTGTCCTACCACTGGATCCATGACCAAGTGGAGTTGGGAACTATTCAACTTGAATATGTTCCTACTACAGAGATGACAGCAGACATCTTCACAAAAGGCTTAGTCCGAGTGAAGCATGAGGAATGCTGCAAGGGATTGGGGTTGGTTAGGCTAGGAGGCAAATAAAGTGGGAGTGTTGAGATGTGACAGGTATTCCATTTCCCTGATTGACACATTTGTTATTTGCCCCTATTCCATATTTGGTTAGCACCATTTATGGCATCCGGTGATCTCAGGCTGGATGCCCTATATATACCAGGGAGTTCTGGAGGATGTCCCTCAGTTTGACTCCTCTGAACTCCAGGTATATTCCTTTTCCTTTCACTCATGTATATATCATTGTTCTCAGTTTGACTCCTCTGAACTCCAGATATCACCCTTCGTGTGATTCCGCTGTAGACCTTTCTCAATAGTCATGTCTAGTCATGTCTAGTCATGTCTAGTCATGTCTAGTCATGTCTAGACATGTCTAGACACATCTAGTCATGTCTAGACACGTCTAGACACATCTAGTCATGACTAGATGTGTCTAGACATGACCAGATGTGTCTAGACATGACTAGACATGACTAGACATGACTAGACATGACTAGACATGACTAGACATGACTAGACATGACTATAGACATGTCTAGACATGCCTAGACATCTCTAGACATCTCTAGTAGACAGACAGGCACAGGAGCAACTATTGATTTAGACAGCATTAGACTCCATGAGACACCTAATGATGTTGTCCAAGCAGTTGCCTTTGTTTTGATTTGGACACTAGTAGACACACATCTGCAATGGTCCCACAATTATTGATCCAGACACCATTAGACATCTCTTAGTACTGCAACCTGAGCAAGTGCCTTTATGTCAAAATGTTTGATTTAGACACCATTAGACACCACCTAATGATGTCACCTGAGCAGGGGCCCTTATGTCAAAAAGTTTGATTTAGACATTACTGTGCACACATCCACAAGAGTACCACAAGTGTTGAATTAAACACCATTAGACACCATCTAATGATCTCCCCCTGAGCAGATGCCTTTGTTCTAATTTAGACACTAGTAGACATGCATCCACAATAGCACCATTATTATTGGATTATTATTGGATCTAGACAACATTAGACACCTACTGTATTAGTACTGCCACCAGAGGTCTTGGGCTCAAAATGTTGATTTAGACACCAGTAGACACACAGTAAGGATGATAGACACCTCTAAGGCTCCAGAAAATATCTTATTAGATGTGCCTAAATTAGACCTGTAACACTCTCCAGCCAGTGAACAAACCCTCCTGGGCAGCCCCTGCAGCAGGCTATTTTAGACATGTCTATATAGTGAACTTAGAAAAAAAATTCCCCCAAAATACCCCCCAGGCATGTCTTAGACATGCCTATACTCAGAACACCTCTTAGGTGGTTTGCAGATGCAAACTCAAACCACCTAAGAGGTACTATTTTGAGGGTGCATTAGGTGCTAGTCCTTAACTTGTGGATCATCACCAACAAACACTCAAAACTGTAGTCCAGAGTAGAAGTGGAAATCCTGAGTTTAATCTATAACAGAAAGGACTTAGGTCAATGATTACCTCATCTTCAGAGTTTGAACTGGGCAGTGAGCCAGCACATCCTGTGTGGTGAGAACCAATGTGCCAAAAACAAATACTCTCACTCAGGTATGAACATAGGACCTCTCAATGCCATTATAGCAGAAGTCTACCTTAAACAACAAGGCTAAGGAGACTACACATTTATGTGGTAATTAGAATCCTATGTACTGGCTGTAAGGTGGCCATTATACTTTATTCCCTTATCCACTTCTGAAATCCCCTGGTGGAAAGCTTCTCCCACTGGGAGTTTGGTGCTGCCCCAGGTTTAGATAGCTTCTTTCCTCTTCCCTTCATTAGTAGCTAATTAGGTAAGCTGATGGGATGTAACCACTTGGCAGGAGCCGAGGAGGACAACTCTTAACCACCATCATACTCACAACTTGTGAAGTCACTGTCTGTGCCATCCAACTGTATCTTGTCATCACTACTCTGTCACATTTACTTGTAAGATCCCCTAGCCATAAGGCAAGTTCTTAGTGGGTTCGGCTCTACAGCAATCTGCTCATGCCTGCAATTCCAGGCCCCAGTCCTCAAGTCCCTACATGGATTATGTAACTCTTGGCAGTTGATATACGCCATGCGGTGTGGAAGATAAAAACATCCAGTATCAGAAAATGCGAATATCCATTGATCTCAGCCATTGGAATGATCATGTGACCTATTATGAAATTAATTACGGCTATGCATGAAAACAGAGTTCATTCTATTGCTCCATCAGTTTTGATCGGAGAGGTACACCCATATAACGCTTAGAAAGCTACAATTCACACCTTTCAAACAGTACCAAACACAAGTCGAACGGACCAAAACTGCACTCTCCAGGCCAATTTTACTATCAAAATCTGGGATTTCCAGTAAAAAACAAATTTCTCCCTCAGTTCGCATCCGATCCCCTTAGAACAACCACACCTAGAAAGATATAAAAAATATGCATCCAAAGGTACCAAGCACGCGAAGAACAGATCAAAACTGAACTCTGCAGAATGATATTACTATCAGAATCAACACCCATCAGTAAAAAATGAATTTCTCTGTCAGTTTCCACCAGATGTGCTCAGAACCACTGCACCCAGAAAGCTGTTAAAAATTCGCATCAAATGATACCAAGAACGTCTATTATGGATGCAAACTGTTGTTTCTGCATCGAATCCCATCCCATGCACTTGTCCCCATTATCAACCAGCAACAAAAACATCTAAACCACTGGACTACAAACAAATTAATCTCCAAGAACTCGGAAATATCCTTTGATTTCATCTCCCATTGCCACAAATAACTTCTAGAACTTCACAGATAAGAAAGATAACACCTCCTTGACTACCCTTTTGTTCTGTTTATGAATGACTCGCCTTCCTTGCAACCACTTTATGAAAGATAACACCTTCTTAGCAACCCTTTTGTTCTGTTTATGAATGACTCACCTTCCTTGTAACCACTTTATGAATGACTCACCCTCCTTGACAACCCTATTGTTCTCACATATGACTCACCTAGGAATGAGTCATATTATTTAAACACGGCCACCTTCATAAAGGTATAAAAGCTGGTAGATTTTCCTGTATCCCCCCATCTTCTCACTACTGGAATATACTACTGTCTACAAATCTGCTTGTATCTAAACAGAGTACTGATCTAAAAGTCATCTGGAGCTAAGTCATATACAAGGTTGTTAAGACTAAGTCACTGGAAGCCCTCTATGTGAAATACTAAGCCAAGGATAGTTGCAGGACCTAAGGTTAGAGTTGCTGGACATCCAAGGAAAGGTGAGTAATAACAAAGTCAAGTCAGAAGAAGAAAGAAATACATTGACACACTGAATCAAGCTTAAACTAGTCCAGAACCCTCTTTAGAATCCACATTTTGACCAGGAGGACACAAATAGGTACACACAAATAGCAGTAAACAGTTCAATACAACACATATAAGCCTTTCACAAGCATCCCACAATATATCATTGACTATAGCTAGTCCATACCATATTGACTATAGCTAGTCCATACCATCACTGAATTCCATACACAACTTGTTAGAGAGTGATCAACCATCAGAGCGAACCAGCCCATTGAATAAAAACAGAAATACAGTCTCCCATCTACACACTGGCTGAACCAGAGTTTGATTTAACAGTCATCGGAGCTCCCAATCCTTCTTCTATAGTGGTTGGACATATGCCACAGAAGAACTCCATTCCAGCCCCATGCCATGGAAGTATGAGTCCCTTCATACTTTCATGGCATGGCCCCACCCCTGTAAAACCCTCACTTACACTGGCACTCCTTAGTGTTATGGTCTATCCACTTGTCCAGGGGGGGTTGTTTAAATGGGGGAAGGGGGATTATTAACTGCAGAGGGGGGGTTTAATTCCAAGGGAGGATTTTAGTGTATCTGAGGGGTAGTGTACTCAGAGGGGGGGTATCCTGTAAGCTCTCCACTGGGAGTTTGGTGCTGCCCAGGTTTAGATAGCTTCTTTCCTCTTCCCTTCATTAGTAGCTAATTAGGTAAGCTGATGGGATGTAACCACTTGGCAGGAGCCAAGGAGACAACTCCTAACCACCATCATACTCACAACTTGTAATCACTGTCTGTGCCATCCAACTGTATCTTGTCATCACTACTCTGTCACATTTACTTGTAAGATCCCCTAGCCATAAGGCAAGTTCTTAGTGGGTTTGGCTCTACAGCAATCTGCTCATGCCTGCGATTCCAGGCCCTGGTCCTCAAGTCCCTACATGGATTATGTAACTCTTGGCAGTTGATATATGCCACATGGTTGGACATACCCTGCAGAAGAACTCCATTCCAGCCCCATGCCATGGAAGTATGAGTCCCTTTGTACTTTCATGGCATGGTCCCACCCCTGGAAAACCCTCCCTTACACTGGCACTCCTTAGTGTTATGGTCTATCCACTTGTCCAGGGGGGTTGTTAAATGGGGGAAGGGGGATTATTAACTGCAGAGGGGGGGGGTTTAATTCCAAGGGAGGATTTGTTAGGGGAGGTTGGTAACTCTGAAGGGGGGGTATTACCAGCAGGGGGGGTGTTACCAACAAGGGGGGTGTTGCCAGCAAGGGGGGGTTACCAACAAAGGGGGGGGTGTATTAGCAAGGGGGGCTATTACCAAAGGGGGGGTTACCCAATATTTGCAATCAGAAAGGGTGGCACCATCTGCACACTGGATGAAAATATGGGCATATTCTATAGAGCACATGTGGGGAGCATTGTCTTGATTCCACATCTGAATTTGACATCCTCAGAAACAAGTATAAGGCTTTAGAGTCCCAAATCCCATTCTAATTTGAATTTTCATTCAAAATACTTTGTTCAAATGCCTTTCAATTTAGGATAATCAATGTAAATATCTAATGAAAATACAGATTATATCATTTTTAAATGCAGGCATTGCTGTTGGTGAGAGAAAACTTAATAGGAGATCAGGAAATCAGGAGCCCCTGAGCTGAGCTATATACTAAGGTAACCATCATCCATAAGTCATCACTATGCCAGCAAACTCTGATGATGATGTAAGCAGCCAACTTTGTCAATCCCAACTAGGATCATACAGGATTTCAAAATATGGATGATTGTGTGTGTATCTAGAGTACACTATGCCTTTTTGGACCTCATCAACTCCTGAATTACTTCCTGTGTTTCCCCCATTGGGATTTGGCAATGTCCCTGGTATTTATTTGTGGCCTCTTTTCCATTCAAGCCCTGCCTATATCCATCCATGTATCACAATGCACAATTTGAAAGCCTATTAAGTAATCAGCAGATATATGAAGATGAAAAATGACATCAATGTATATACCTTCTCATTGACAATAGAGGGACTGCTTCCAAAGCATTAAGTGCATTTTTTTCAACATCTTCAATGGTGGAGGGGGTATACTCTCAATAGTCACTTTGCAAAGCCCCAGCACATTTCAATGAAATTGAGCTCACAATGGAATTTTGGAAGAAACAAGACAGTAAAGCCATGCTCATGGCAGTGGCCTTTCAGAATTGAATCAATGTTGACAAAGTCTGGTTCACTGAATAGCAGCCAGCAACAGCAGCAGTTTACAGCACCCTTTTTGCACTTGAAGTCAGGGCATTGAGCACAGAGGGTTTGGGCATTCTGATAACTACACTCTTCCAGAATAACTGCCATGCCTTTGAAAAGGCCTGGGTGTGTAGGGTGATTGTTGGAAAAGTAGAGAGACTGGGGTTTCCCATTGAATGTTGCATCCCCAATATACTTGAATTGGAGCCCTCTTGCAATTTCAATAATTGTCATGTGCACTGTCAAATCCTTGTTTGGCCACACCATCATTACATCAGACCAGTACTCATCCAATCAGATTTTGACAAGAAAACAATGTCAGGCCACCGGACTGTGCCAGATGAACCACAAGTGTCGAAATCAAGATGAGGGCAAGCAAGATGGAAGGCTGTGTGCTTTCAGCTTGGTAATAGCTGCTAAAACATGGTTTACAAGGAGTGTGAAGGGCTCATAACATCCAACCTCTGAGTTCTTTAAGGAGGCATCAAATTTGACAAAGTACTCCAGTGTCTCTTGGCTCTGGCATATGACGAGTTGAGTCACAGTGGACATGGGCATACTTGATCTTTGGATGAAATCCCCAACCCTCATCATTAAAGGTTGAGATACTCATCAGGAATTGGACAAGCAAGAACCTTGAGACTTCATAGCACCTACATGTCCTACTACCAGAGGCAGAGCCTCAATCCAAGAACCATCCCAAGAATTACTGGGTGCGATAGTGTCTGTGGACACAGGATTCAAGAGCATACAATGCAAGCTGCAGTTCAACTGACTTGGCATCACCACCCATTGTCTGGGGAGCTTTATTGAGCATCCTGTCACTCATCAACAAGTCATGCAGGCATTTAGAGCCAGTGCTGCCATTTGACACTGCAGAGGAAGTGGTAGATTGCATTGTGGAATGAGTAGGGTCCTGCAATTTCAAGAATTGACCCATACTCTGGGGCCTTTGCTTGGCCTTAAATTCCAACACCATCTTTATGTCCAACCAATGCAATGGATTACTCTGCATATGATTGGAGTCTGATGAGAAGATGACATCAGATCAGGTCACTGAATGGCACCAGATGAACTGTGCACATCAAATGTGTCATGAGAGTGAGTGAAGATGGAAGGCTTTGAACTTTTCTGGCATGTGCCAGCTGCCAAAATGTGGTTTACTAGGGTCATGAAAGGCTGGTAATGTTCAACTTCAGATTTCTTTAAGGAGATATTGAATTTAGCAAGATGTTCAAGAGTCTCTGGGTCCTGGTATATTGCTTCCAAATCAATGTCATGCAGAAACTTGAATTTGAAAACACCCACAAGAAATTTTTTGAACACAATTATTGTTGGGTTTTTGGTATTGTTTTTGAGGAGAGGGTACAATGGGCCTTTATGCTGATCATTGGGGGCATTTCCCAATACATTCTTACTGAATGGCATTGAGGAAGGTTGGATAGATCATGTAGGTTTGACCAATATAGCACACCAGCCACTGGAGGTCAAGGTCAAATGACTCACATTACAATGCTAGAATACTGGCTTACTTATGGCTAAGAGCCCTGCAGATATGCTTGCAGTGAACTGCATGGCATTAGCGCATAGCCAGTCTAATTTGACACTGGCTGAGTGAAATGATCCTAATGACACCAAAACACAAGAATAACCCTGGCCTTGGTAGGCTTGAGGTGATATGCACTGTTGGAAATCCATGTGTGGGTGAGCCACCAAAGAGACCCAAGATCCTTCAAAATTCCTGTTGCCATTGCTGATGCGACCAGGAGAATATTTCCTGAAGTAATGTATCCCCAAGAACCAGTGAAGATCATAAGCTATCAACAGTCAGCACAATGCAAGTCCTTGATGCACAATTCTAGTACATCAAATCAGTACAGATGCTTGGCCACAGCAGAAGGGCAGCTTGTATTTGATAGACTAGAGTGTGATTGTACAGTTGCCAGAAATCACCCCAGGTGCAATCTGAGAATCAAATGTGACCAGAGGCTGACACTGTATTGTGATGGAATCTTCAATGGAAGAACAGTCAAGTTATCCATAAAACATACCAATTTGATCTGAACAACCTTGGAGACATTAGCCCATTCCTTGTGTGATGTTCTCTCTCCTCAGAATCCGCAATGCATGAACATTGGACACATAGGCTTCCTGCTTGGATGTTACAATACCATGCCATTTTACAAGCTTCAGCCTGAATGCACCATCCATAGGTGAGATGTGAAGAATGGCTTCAATGTGAGGATTCTCATGTAAAGATGATATGTTGTGCTGTTTGCTGAATCTGCTTCAGATCTTCCCATGCAATCGTACTTCCAACCAAGAAAACAGTGCTGTCAGAACACGAGCTCAGTACTTAATACTGCTGGAAAAGTGCTAGTGGCAAAAGTTGGAATCATCCATCTTCTTGGAAACTATAGGATCGGGTATCAAATTGACAATTCTGAGTTGTCTGAGAGGCAGAATAACAGATTAAATTTAAGCCATCTCAAATACTGGACAAACTATGACACAGCCAGTACAACTGAATGAAGGGAACCAGATAGGGAGCTGATTTAGGTTCCTCATTTGATGTTGATTTTCTGTGCAGCTGAAAATACAGTAAAACCCTCAGTGCCAGCTGTCCACACTAAATAGCAGCCTCACTAAACAGCAGCCTTGCTAGGTCAGAGATCAAGATCAAAAGATGTCCTCTTTCTGAGACAGAACTTCCTTGGTTTCTCATTGTCATGGGAGTGAACAGTAATGATGAATTGCATTGGATCCCCTGGGACATGGGCCATGGTAGGGTCAAAGCCAGGCAATCTCCCTATCAGCAAACATGAATGAAGAGCAACAACAGAACCATGTCCTTGTCATGGTATTTTCAATTGTTAGACCAAATGTTGCATGCTGGCATGGATTGTCTCTTGTGATGTGTTGCATACTCCATAGACACTTCCATACATCCTAGGGGAAATTGTAAGGACCACAGCTTAGAGTTTGCAAAGAGTACTTGCATTGTCCAATTCTTCAATTCCATCCTTCTGCTTGTATTCGTCCAAGAGAACCACATCTGCCCAATATGTACTCACCCTGCCCAGTCTGTCTTTGACCAGCATATGGGGGTCAGGCCTGGTGGCATATACCTGTCAGCAGACATCAGCACTATGGATGGATTGCGCACCAGTTTGATAGAGCAGTCATGCACAGTTGGATTTGATCCTGAGCTCACAATCACTGCACTGACAACTCTCTTGAAGATTTCTGCCATTGGCTTGAACAATGTGTCTTCCATACCAGGCTGATCTTGAGGCTCTTTGTCAAAAGCTTTCCATTGACCTGAACTAGAGAGGATGGGACATTGACTTTAGCATATTAATCATGGTTTCTTATCAAAACTGGGCTGGGGAGCTATTGAGAACTTCATGAGCATCTGGAGAGCAACTTGGGGAATGGTAGAGCCCAAGTCATGGAGTACTGCCAACATAGCCTGCTCAAGGTGGTCATCTTGGTAGGAGTGATTGGAATGGACTTACCTTATGTGGACTGGAGATTTGTGGACCTGCTGTCTTGGAGGCGATTGTGAGTTTGGTGACAACCATGTGGGTTTCAGGTAATTCCTTGACCCCTTTTGCCCTACTTTAGACCCTGACTCTGATGTGGAGAAGTCCTCTTGTAGACAATATTACAGCTGTTTGCACTTTAGTTGGTGCAGTGCAATTTGCCAATCCCTGGGATATCAAAACCACTGAAAAAGTAGTTTTGTGTTTTCTTCTCAACAACACTAGATACAAAGAAGCAGTTTGCTGTGCTGAGTTCGTAATAAAAATCCCCAGGACCTGTTTTTTTGATTTTTGATTTAGCTTCAAAATGGAGATTCTGGATTTTAGTACAGTAATTTGTGATTTCTGAGAGAATGGCTGGGCCAAATCATTCAAAAAAGTTACATGCTTGGAGAGAAAAAAAATACCCTGGACACATTTTTTTTTGCTAAGCAAAACAGGCAGTTTTTGGTGTTCACCAATTCAAGGCTCATGCACCTATATGGATATTTCAGTGTGGCTCCCACAGAAACTGCCAAACATCTCTGTTGTGATTTTGATCTGTTTCTATGACTACTTTGAGATCCCTGGAGTACATTCCGTGTGTCCACAGAACACCATTTGCCTGTCCTTTGGGCCCTTGCCAGTACTACTGGAAGCAAATAGGTTCTCTTTCATCAGTTCTAAGTTCTATGGTGCCATCACCTTATTCCACTGACACCAAGGCTCTCTTGGTCTGTTTTGCCAGTATCTTACCTCTGCAGCAAGTAGTTGCAATCTCTGGTGTTGGCTTGCAAACTATTTAGCAATGGATGGCACAATTTCAAGAAACTGGGTCTGTAGACACTCCAGTCGGGAGAAATGTACAGTGTGGTCCCCCCCACAAGTTGAATGAGGCAGATATGCTGGTGTGCTCTTGGTGAATTGGTTTGAGCATAAGACAAGCACTAATCCTGCCAGTGCTAGTTTTTATATGGGACTCTCAGTCAACAGCCAGACTACTATCTGGATGAGCTTCAGAAGAAGCTACTACAATATAGATCTAAGCAAGTCTCTCTTTCTACAATTTGGCATGCTTTATGGAATCATGGGTATAAATTAAAGAAGGTAAGGATGTGTTATTACTGAGAATGGTACTGTACTGGAAGTTTGTTGCCATAGCTTCACTGCCTTGCTGTTGAACGGAATGAGAAACTACCAGATAAATATCACTGGTGAATATATGACTCATATTTGGCAGAACAGCTTGTTTTTATAGACAAGTGTTCACTGGACAGGAAGACTATGTATCAACTATGTGGCTATGCAAAGGGTAACAAGCATGCTTGCCAACAAGCACATTTCCTCTGAGGCAAACAGTTTGTCCTTTTTCATCTCAGATTGACAGTATTCCCTCTAAAATTTGTCCAAAATTCAGATATTCTATACTTCCTGCCCTTTCTCTGGATGGCCTGGTTCATATCAACATTCGTGAGGGGGCATACCATAGGAAGTCATTCAAACAATTCCTACATGATTTGCTCAATGAGATGAACCCATTTCCAGGCCCAAACTCAGTGATAATTCTTGACAATGTCGCAATACATAAACACCATAGTATCATAAACATGGTAAAAGCAAAGTACGGATTATCTATCTGCATTAGTTTGTGCTTTGCAAGGTTAAGGAATGGATTTTCACAGAGGATGTCATACAATCTTCCTTCCACCATACTCGCCAGACCTAAATCCAATTGAAGAAGCATTTGCCAAGCTAAAAGCTTACCTACGATGGCATGGTGCAAGGATGCATGTGGCAATGGGAAAGAAGGATGGCAAGCAGCATGTGCATGCCCTTATCATGGAAGGGCTGCACAGCATCAGTACAGGTGATGCTGCTGGGTGGTTCCATGACTCAGGCTATGATGTAATAGATGAGTAGATGAGGAAATGCTTGATTAGCTAAACTCCTAATCAAAGATACCTTGGGGGATGAAGTAGTAGTCATGGTAAATAGATAAAGAGTACAGTACATAAGAACATTATAACCAAGGCTTATGAAGTATGTTCATTCCCAGACTCCCATTTCTTATGAATCTCATGCACATCACACTTTCCCCACTTAAAAATTTGATCTGCCTCACCTTCACCCATTCCAATCCCAAGTTTAATTAAATAAGAATCCTTATCATCACCACATTTCCCTATGAGGTGATTGAGCCATGTGAACCCCTTTGCAAGCAATAGGTTGCCAAATCTAGTAAGATTTAATTTGTTGGGGCACCAGTGAGTGTCACTTTCAAGGTTTGAGAGCCATTCTGGGATATGTGGGAAGATACTTGAGGGTGGAGGCTCTGGACCATCACTGCTGGCAAACTGAACATGATGGTTGCAGCCCTTTTTTGGAACAGCATAACTCTTGTCAATAATCATCTTCATAAATGGATCCCAGACTGGGGGGTACCATGGAGATGTAGGAGGATTTGGCATAACTGGGGGAAGTGGAGGCATGTGCACATTAAATGTCATTGGAGGAGGGACTGGAGTTTGAAGGGGGATGGGCAGAGGATCCAAGGACAATTTTTTTCACAATGAACCTCCACTTTGTCGCCCAAGAGGTGGCAGCATGTTTTTCTGCTGTTCAGCAACCTTGGAAATAGACACAGGGGGCTCATCAAAAGTCGCAAGACCCATTTTCTATGAGACAGTCAATATTTTGACATCTGGCCACATAGAAATCCTAGTCACATACCAAGCATTGTGCCCATTTCTTCATGTCATCATGTGAATAAAGTGCATGCTGACCAACTTGATCATCGCCAGCAAGAACATGGCATGGAAGTCTGGGATGCTGTTGATATTGCTTCCCAAGATGCATGCAAAGCTGTTCCACAATGACAGGAATTGTAACACCCTTGAATCTTTCCAAACCTTTCCCTTTCAACTTCTTTGCAAGTGAGGGAGCCATGGATGAATTGGATGAGTCCAAGTCAGAGTCCTTGCTAGTGCTGTTATCACTCCCTGAATTGTTCTTCTTCTTCCCCTTCCCCTTCCCCTTCCCCTTTGCCTTCTCCTTTGACCGGCTTTTCAATGACAATTGCTCATCCTGTACAGAAATATTACTCAGCTCTCCCTTTCAGCTTGGATATGAGTGAGGCTGGCCCATATACCTTGTTCAGTACTTCCAATAAAATCTCTCTAGCATTAGTTCTGCTATTTCACTTTCATTGTTTGAAGTTCTTGCACATAAGACTGATCATCCACTCATAGTCTTCTTCATCATCAAGGGCATTGTATGTCTCTGCCTTTGTAGTGCTCATGAATTTCCAGCCTAATTCAAGCCTCCACCTTCCTGTTTCTTTCAACCCACTGAGCTCAACAGAATTCTTCTGAAAATCATTGAAGGTGAGACCGGACTTCCATTTATGAGTGATGTTCTTTTTTGCCACAACCATTTTGTACATGATATCGAATACTGGATCATCCTCAGGCTCTGGTTCAGACTCAGCAGTGGTTGGCTTCAGTTTATCTCCCTGGTCTATGAATTGATATTGATCTCAGTGGTGTTCATGTATCTAATTCTGGAACCCTGACTTATCACTTTTGAATGTCCAATTTTTCGGGCATTCTGCATTATAGGCTGCACACTTTTGGGTCTCTTTATCCTCAGTGCTTATTTGAATAGAGTATGAGTTCATTTAATATTCTATATGAATTCAATGGTATTTATGGGCATTCTCACCATCATCTTTATCCTCTGGGGCTATGATGTTGCCATATGAGCCTATATCACTGCCATCATCTGCATATTGTCATAATCAGATTGGTTCTCACAATTCCATGGCAGATGACTAGCCAGCAGGTCTTTTTCCACCACTACTGCTTGTTGGCATTAGGTCTAATTCGTTGTTTGGCTCAAAATATTTGTTTTCTGCAGGGCTGGGTGAATTGTGCATATCATCAAATTGTACTGTAGGATCCATGGAGGGGCCTTTGGGCCCTAACTTTCAATAGTCCAAGGGGTGGGAGAAGGAGTCAATGTGAGAATCCTCCATGGCATGGGAACCAGTAGACTGGGGGGTGTCCATGGCTTCCTGATTTTCTGGTAGGTTCCCTCCAGGGATCACCATTGAATTGTCCACCATGCTATAGCGGGGCTTTGGTCGGGGTCTGGGAGCAGAGACATTTCCATCAGGAAGCTCAGAGGAAGAAGCAGGAGACATATCACAGGGAGTGAAGATGGCCTGAAAGTGGGTCCATTTCTCCTTTTTAGTTAGTTTGTTGAGCGCTTTCTGGGACATGAATTATGGATGGGACTTTGCTTCTGGTAGTACTGGCAAGGGCCCAAAGGACAGGCAAATGGTGTTCTGTGGACACACAGAATGTACTCTGGGGGTCTCAAAGTGGTCATAGAAACAGATCAAAAGCACAATGGAGATGTTTAGCAGTTTCTGTGGGAGCCACACTGAAATATCCCTATAGGCACATGAGCCTTGAATTGGTGAACACCAAAAACTGCCCATTTCACTTAGCAAAAAAAAACATGTCTGGGGTATTTTTTTTCTCTCCAAGCATGTAACTTTTTTGAATGATTTGGCCCAGCCATTCTCTCAGAAATCATGAATTACTGTACTAAGATCCAGGATCTCCATTTTGAAGCTAAATCAAAAATCAAAAAAATGGGTCCTGGGGATTTTTATTACAAACTCAGCACAGCAAACTGCTTCTTTGTATCTAGTGTTGTTGAGAAGAAAACACAAAATTACTTTTTCAGCAGTTTTGATATCCCAGGGGTCAGCAAATTGCGCCATGCCAACTAAAGTGCAAACAGCTGTAATGCACATGTGAACATTTGAGTTCACTCTGCCTCTATTGAGACTCAATGCTGCTGCTACAGCACACACCACATCTTGGTCCAATCCTTTGCTTGTTGCTGGGGTGACAGTTATACCTGCTAAGATCAACCTGCTGTTAGCATAACAGCCTGGGATATTGTAGTCCTCTAAAGGAGAGGTGCTGGGAGAGTGTTCTCCTATATTGTCCCTTGTCTACCTTGATCTTAGTGGATGTAATGAATCTACAGGATCAGTACCCAAACTCTAGTCCATGTGCTTAGGTCCATTTCATCCCTAACCTCTTGTCCATTCCTCTCAACTCTCTCCACATGAGTCCCCATAAAGTGATGATCCAGGCTGTCATTGTGCATTGCCCCCAAAGCATGTGTTTTATGCACTTGGACCAGGCGATAGGGATGTTGCTGACCTACTTTGTGCTGTCTCTAGTGTGGATCTCAGTGCAGCAATAGACGAGTTATGAAGTACCACCTGGACAATGCATGTCAGTACCACCAAATCCAAAGCATGCTGTCGTCCTTTTGAGATAGAATGATGTGTGCACATCACTATCACCACAGAGCAAGCTGTCCAAGAGGTGAGTGATTCACTGCATTAGATTGCCATCATCTTCCCTCATCATTTTTTTGGGACAAAGGTTGCAGCATTCAACAGATGAGGGATATGATGGGATTTGCAATTGGCCCAGTAATGTAATGTTGAAAGTTCCAGTCCAACTGATCAAGGTGGTCAAAACAATGGAGATGATGGGCTTTTCTCAAGACTACAGAGTTGTTGGGGGAAAGGTGGGATTCTGGAGAGTCTGCAGATGTCTGTTCACCTCATAGGATACTGCTGAAGCCTGAAAGCATCTGAAGTGATCACATCCTTCGGCATAGTACCCACTTCATCTTCAATGACAATGTAATTTCCAATAATATTTCATTGCTCAATAAGCGGAGCATCAGCCTAGTAGCAAACGCTCTCACACCCTTAACTCTTACCACGACATCAATGAGTTTGTCATTGATATCGCGCCCAATAGAGCCCATGTTAGAAATGTAAGCCAGGTCAACCAGCGCAGAGATACCACTCGAAATCAGTAACATTCTCATATGCGTCGTGAGAACACATGGCGATGATGCACCAGGAAACTTCAAGTCGGGAAGCAGAAGTGAGTATTGAGGGTGTGGGTGAGGCATCTGCACGGGTTACTGAGATAGCCAGAGACATCAGATGCCACTGCTGCTGCTGTGCGTTCAAGAGATTGGGCGGCACTTGGGAGGGCAGATGTCGCACTGTCTTGGCTCAGTGCGGGGTAGTCTCTGGACAATTCACTCTAGCTTATAGTCAGTCACCTGACGGTGAATGTCAGTATTCAGTTTGTATAGATCATATCCACAACAAACCATGGGAGAAACAAGATCAAGAGCGCGCATTCGTAAGCTGTTGTCTTGATCTTCAATGCTGGAGATGATCCCATCTTGATGAGCAGAAACAAGATGGGGGTGCAAAGGAACAATTTTTGCCATCGCCAATAACGAAATGTATTTCACTGATTTTCCATTGCTACACCATCAATATATGCTTCATTATGCGAGGGGGCCCAAACATAACTCACAGTTCTGATCTGGGTCACACAAAAATGCAGCCAGTTTATCGGTGCACAGTCTTTACCAGAGATTGGTCACTTGGACCTTCCCGCATACCACCGATAATGCAAGTGTGCACACATTTGTACAGCAGAGACACCACCAGTGTTGTTGAGATGAGCTCTGTTATTGTTATTTGTTTCTGCAGTAGGTTCGAACAGGGCTAGAGCACCTAGCTAAGATAAGAATACGAGAGGGGTAATGAAGCAAGCAGAAGCATTAGACGCTGTAATATTCCGGAGATAGGATGATTAGGGACAGATCAGCTTGATCACTTTAATCAGCATCGAATTATTGGAAGACTTGGCAAGAATATCGAATAATTGGGGGGAGGCTAATACTGGGGATTGTGCCTCGCCAGTTCGCAAAGCACACTAACCATTGCAGATACAACCCCTGCATAATGTCGAGGATGATTCAGCACACTGCAGGTTGGGTAATTAGAGTCAAGGATGGCTGCAACATAGACGTGCGTCCGGATTTCTCCGCAAACACTATCATGTCTGGCAGTGACTCAACGAACCAGACTCACCCATGTTGGCCTCAATCAAGTAGACCCCGACACATTCTTTGGCGTGCCAGTAGGTGAGGTTACATTCGCTGTAGCTCGTGGAAAGACTATAACAACTTTTCGCGTCGCAGGAGTTGCTACAACCATTGGCTGATCAAGAGCCGCTAAGCAATATTGATGCTGGTGCCATGCAACAGGACCCCCCCACGCTGAGTTGATCACACCGAAGAATGGACCTGCCCCACTCGTTCATATTCACTTACGCGACCTTGAATCGTCGCAGTGAGTGGCGGTTTGGATCGTCTTTTACAACGATTTCCGCGCACCCTGGCAATTGGACGCGCCTCAAGATCTCAAATTAAACACCAACCGGACCAGGCTAGGATCGTTTTCCCTTCCGCCAGGGCGAGTTCTCACTATCGCCATGGATTCCAACTCGACTTCGTGATGCAATTGTGGCTCTCTAGACGAGATGAGCCATTGCTTATCAAGGGCCCGAACCTATCTTTGGCCCTGATCAACTCTATGATGCCACTGCGTGGACAAGTTTCTGGCGGATTCTCCGCCCCAACAATCTCGTCGATTTCAAGGACCGATGTAATAGCGCGAGGCTCGGTGAGCAGGTAAAACAAATTGATTCTTTACCTTGATAATTTAAAGTGTACGAGAAGCTTGATTGCTTAATATATTATATATCATGAGTCTCCCTCACCCGAAGTGGTATGCTGAGGCCATACTTTGAGCCATGGGAATGAATAGATTGGGCGAGTGCTAAGGAATATGAACATGAAGGACGTGGAAGCGTAGAAGGTACTGCTGTTAGATGGATCCTGTCATACGAAGTGATCGGGGGTCGTGCATCCCGGGAATACAGACCCCAGAAGTGGGTATATCGATTTGAAAGGGGGACTGTGGCGTTATCATTGGTAGAATAGCGGGGTTGTTAGTGACAGTAGCTTGAGAAAAGCAGTCGAGTCATACCTCACGTACATGCACTATCGGGTGCGAGTAGCCGGAGTTGTTCTTGCAGTTTCGCAATCTGCACCTCTGCAGCGTCCACTTTTGCTTCTGCCGCACGACGCTGGTCTGCCTCGCGAGCTACCTCCGCTTCTGCTGCACGACGCTGGTCTGCCTCGCGAGCTACCTCCGCTTCTGCTGCACGACGCTGGTCTGCCTCGCGAGCTGCCTCCGCTTCTGCCGTACGACGCTGGTCTGCCTCGCGAGCTACCTCGAGCTGTCGCCGTTCCGCCTCGTGAGCAGCCAGTTCTTCCGCTTCCCGCTGGGCCTCCTCCGCTGCCTGCTGGGCCTCCTCTGCTGCCTGAGCACGCAACTCGGCTGTGTGTAGATTGAGGTTCCTTTCCTGTGAATATATAGTGAATATTAGAGATAAAGCAATCCATTCTGTAAAAGAAGAAATACAGACTCGTATTGCATCAAACTTCCCATATATCAAGCGAATCTTGGGCTGGTCTGCCACAAGATCACGTTCCCGCATATCGACAAGCAGTCCTTCGGGCATTTCCCCATAATCCTCCCCTCCCCACTGCGTTCGGATGAAAAGCCGGATCGACCGAGCAAGCCACCAGCAATTCGCAGTCCACAAGTGATATTTCCGTCTCTGCGTCGATACCGCATACGCCGCGAGGATGACATCGACAACGTTTGGACGACTATCCACCGCTCGAAAATGTGTCACACCGAGGCTTCGTAGCGAGGAGTTCTTTCCGGAGGAACCTGGTTTTGAAGCAATAAAGTACTTTTTGATCGCGTCACCATCGAGCGGCTGGCACCAATCCGCCGCCCTGCCTTCGCGCTCCGCACCCTGCTGATCTTTCGCTGCCTGTGGAGAGCCCCCGAAAGACTTGGGGACAAGACTATCAGAAGATCCCTTGGATGCGTGCCAAGGGTCATTCTCGAACGACATGCGATCAATCCGCAAGTACACGGCGGAGCGAGGGTCTCGCTCAAAGACCAACGTTAACCCTTCATGCTTGAATTTGTCGAAACGTTCCCAGTGGAAGATCGTAGCAAGCTTGAAGGCAGTGTAGGGAGGACTCTCATCGTGCGTTAGATTGACTAGTTGCGTGTACCAGACCCCTAGAGGCCTCTTGGCTAGATTGCCTGGCAGTAAGAAGGGGGAATGGAGTCGGGAGGTGGCGATGGGTCAGACATCTTGAGGAATGAAAGAAGCTTGGAGAAGAACGGCATATTTTTATCCGCCCTGCCTCCAGGCTCGCACGCATGCAGTAACGAGTCACAAGTCAGGAGAATCGCTGGCCACGACGCAAACGCATGGTCGCTTCGAAAGTTCGTTATGGCTGTGTCATTCGGAAGCCGCCGAAAGACACTCGCGCTCTGCAACGTCAACCATTAGCACCTACTCGGTACCCCACTCTATATGTCAGCATGATCTCTCGGCGCCAGGAACATACAATAGTGCTTCATGCATCGCGGGTAGTGATCCCAACCCAGTCGATCTGCGGCTTGACTTGTACGCACTCGAATCCTTTGCCTATAGACGAACAATCCAGGTTTAATTTTGTGCCCTTTATATTTACAACTGTGTAGGTATCATAAAGTTTGAACTAGTTGACTCGCTAGTCGACTCGGTGGCCTACGGTAGTTTTGCTCCTGGTCAGTATCGCAATGCCTTACTGACGAGGCTTAGGTTTCATCCGGTAATCCGATATCCTTCAGCCACCGTGACACCCCCGGCTCGCTTTCTTCATCCCCATGATCCGCCGTACCCTTCCCGCTCTCATAATCACACCGACGGTCCCAGGCGGCCAGACGCCAAGGACATTGTGCCGGGTTACGCTCCAGGTTTGCCCATAGCACACCCCTCGCTCGCTCCAATCTTCCTAGACGACTAGAGTCAACGCGGCGAAATCAGGACTCGTTTTTCAACGGTCGCGAAGCTATCGAGTCCCTCACCAGACAATGGGAGAAGGAAATGAACTAAAACTGGGGAACACCAGTAGCATGTCCTAAACTAAGCACGCGGTTAGGATACCATGTCCCGCCCTATTTGGTATTGGTCTGGATGCTTGTCGATCTACCTGGTGTGACCATAGTGCGGATTCGTTACTATTCGTTCCTCATGGATCTAACGTGTTTCGTTAGATCCCAGTGCGCAAGTGCATGATCAACCCTATGATATCCAACGTCAGATCCAGGACATCCCTATGTTCCATATCTTGTGCCAAATCCCATAATCTTGGGGTTATTGTGGCGAATGCACAGCTGGCGGATTCGGACGGGTTGAAAATGGTGATCGAACCGGAAGGTGAGTACATCATGTTCACCGTCGACATGTCTTTCCGCTCCTAACCGTGACCTCCTGTAATGTCAAACTTAGCCCCGGCCCCAAACGTCGACGTGAACAGTTGACGAGCAACAGCACCACGCACGGCTTCGCATGACGGTTAGTGATCCCAAGTCAGTCAAACCTCGAATCTTTCGCCCATGGACGCCATCACAGTCATCTAATTCACCGAAATGGTACTAGGCTCCATGCTTCGCCTTTGTATTACGGTCAAGTAGGTGTTGTGAAATCTAAACTTGTGTACTTGATTGTCGTGGTTCACTTTCCGATGAGCATTGCAGACCCGGCCGATCAGGCTTGGGGAT
This sequence comes from Hydnum rufescens UP504, assembly GCA_014904985.1. NCBI lineage: Eukaryota > Fungi > Basidiomycota > Agaricomycetes > Cantharellales > Hydnaceae > Hydnum > Hydnum rufescens. The sequence continues at coordinate 119,235 of MU129022.1, read as the reverse complement.
TTTATACGATGTTCCGGTGTTCCTCACCCATCGCGACTCTAGGGAGTCATTCTCTTCCTCTCTCATTAGCCCAAGCCTTTTCACTCACGAACAATGGCAGCGTCCCCTTGACCTTCGGATAATGATCGATTAGATCTTGTCGAAGAAGATCAACGTCGACGTGATGTGCGCGTCGTGAGCCTGAATTATTTGTGCACCTCAGAACCGCTGGGGGGGATCAAGGGACAGATGTACTTGTAGTAGGCCGCGGTTGTCGGGCATGTGAAGTATAACATGTATGTACATGCACCATGGTGCTTATACTAGACTAATCACCCTCATAACTACCCTTGTAACGACTACCTTCTCTTTCAAGCGGCGACTCCTATGTCACTAGCCGTTTCTGGCCTGCCGTTTCAACATCCCCAGTAATTCTTGCCACCTCGTCGGTCTGTTTCTCGTTTGCTGCGACTTTTGAGATCACTCGGGGTGAGGGTTATTTCTACCCAAAGTTCTCTCTGCTGCTTCATGGGATAGGCTTTGACTTTGATGCAGTCCGCTGCCGTCCGCAGTTGTGAGTTCGATGTCGTCGTAGGGAATGTGATAGTCCGATGGTGTGGCAATGTCTGTGAACGGGAAATGAGCGCGGGATACGGCACCCCAAGAACAAAAAGCTACTCGCTCTCTCGCGAGCCGGGGGGAACGAAGGACGGGTGGATGGCGCGGTATTTGCAGGTGGCGGAGTGATTGATTGAGATGATGGGTTGCGTGTTCGGCTGCATGTGAGTGGTGTCGCCTATGGTTGTGTCTCCGGCATCATTTATTGGAACCTCGCTAGCGGTATCTGACTGATCGCCTGACCTGGATACTGCAGCAGTGTGAGGTCAGCGTGCCTGCTACAATCAAGTAATCGCACAAACTTGCCATGCGAAGTGCTAGTGGTTGGATCGCAAAGAAACGGACGACCATTGGGTTTAGACACATTAATTGACGGCCCTATACTCTGTCCTGCTGTATGCTTCTTGTTGCTTGCACCAGTGCAGCTTCTACTCACGCGGTCAGAGGCAGGAATGACTGAATAATCTTCCGCGCGAAGGACTTCCGGACGTGGTCGAGTATCGCGCAGCTATATTCTTTGCTGCGCATTTGCATGCCACATTGATGACATCGGATTCGCTCGCTCTGTCCGCCGATGGCCACGGATAGGACAAGAAGCGGGCGGATAACAATAGGTCACGCTGGTTCCCTCAGGATAGGTTCCATGGCGAATATGAATCGAGAGAGTTTGGGTGACGGGAATTTTAAAGAATGCAGGCGACATGCCGACCATGACAATGCCGGGTAGGACCTAAGAAGTATAAGCTCTCAGAAAAAGGTCCGGAGTTCTCCGATGGAGAAGACGACATCAGATCAGGTCACCGAATGGCGCCAGATGAACCATGCACGTCGAATGTGTTGAGAGCGGAGCGAAGGAATGGAAGGCTTTGAACTTTTCTGGCACGCGCCAGCTGCCAAAATGTGGTTTTACTAGGGTCGTGAAAAGCCTGGTAATGTTCAACTTCAGATTTCTTTAAGGAGATATTGAATTTAGCGAGATGTTCGAGAGTCTCTGGTCCTGGTATATTGCTTTCCAAATCAACGTCATGCGGAGACTTGAATTCGAAAACACCCACAAGAAAATTTTTGAACACCATTATTGTTGGGTTTTTGGTATCGTTTTCGAGGAGGAGAGTACAATGGGTCTTTATGCCGATCATTGGGGCATTTCCGATACATTCTTACTGAAATGCGTCAGAGAAGCGGTTGCTATGTATCCCCGAATTTCTGTCCGATCTCGTGTTCATCGCTGCGAGGATGATCCTAATTCAGTCGATCTGGGCTTGCTCGCACGCACTCGAATCCCTTGCCTATGGATTCTATAGGTCACATAGTTCTCGGGGCGATCCAGCCACTGCTTCTGTCATAGTTGGGTTTGACTCGCTTCGGAGAATACATCACCCAGAACTCAGAAGTGACATCGATACTGAGTATTGTGAGCGTCGCCTGTTAGTGATCCAACAGTGCTGCACTCTTCTCAACAGATCCCGAGGGGTTCATTCATGGAGATGTGAAGCAATCTAACGTTGTCTTTGACATGCCTATGAACTTTCGGTTCATTGATTTTGCTGAGACCGTACTGGAGTCTGAGCCCCAGTTCAGTCATATCTCAACAACATCATCTTCTTCCCAGAAAACGGGTTCTTCCTTATCCTGTACACTTGAGCTGTGGGCAGCTGGGATGATAATTAGGCACATCGATACCGGGCGTTTACCATTCAAAAATATCGTCGAAGGAGCCCTGGATCGCCCTTTTGAGGTAGATCTTCGGCTGGATATCAGTCTAATTGGAGACGACGTTGTTGGGGCTCTGGTCCGCAAATATTTAGCCTGAGCGTGCGCTGTTTCTTATTACACGCGATTTTTTTCTAAAATGGGTAAACCTTCCCCCTTCGCTCGCTCTCACAATTTCGACGTTCACGATTCATCTGGCAGGGCGTGGCATCCTGACTTGTCGAAATCTAATCTGACGAGTAATCCGTTGCATTGGTCAGATGTAATATAATGGTGCGGGGGACCGGGCGGGGATTCGACGGTACGGACAATTCTCGACAGTGTGAGGGGATTCTGAGTCTGCAGCCGCAAGAACAAAGGGGTGGGAGGGGACATGGAGCAAGGTCCCCCCAAGCTAAATATAAGGAGCAGGATATTGAACTCACTCCATTTTATGCATCCCACGTATACTGACGACGCGGTAGGCCTAAAGCGACCAAACCAATGTTCCCTCATCCGTAGTCCATCAGAGTCCCGATGTGCAAATGTTTGACGTTGCAGACGAAGTGGTAGGCAGTATTGCGGAACAAGCAGAGTTGGAGCCCTCTTGCAATTTCGATAATTGTCACGCGCTGTCGAATCCTTGTTTGGCCACACCATCATTACGTCAGACCAGTTGCTCATCCGATCAGATTTTGACGAGAAAACAATGTCAGGCCACCGGACTGCGCCAGATGAACCGCGAACGTCGAAATCGACATGAGGGCAAGCAAGATGGAAGGCTGTGTGCTTTCGGCTTGGTAATAGCCGCTAAAACGTGGTTTACAAGGAGTGTGAAGGGCTCATAACGTCCGACCTCTGAGTTCTTTAAGGAGGCATCAAATTTGGCAAAGTACTCCAGTGTCTCTTGGCCCTGGCGTACGACAAGTTGGAGTCACAGTGGGCGAGGTATACTTGATCTTTGGATGAAATCCCACAAGCCTCATCATTAAAGGTTGAGATACTCATCAGGAATTGGACGAGCAAGAACCTTGAGACTTCATAGCGCCTACACGGTCCTACTACCAGAGGCGGAGCCTCGATCCAAGAACCATCTCAAGAATTACTGGGTGCGATAGTGTCCATGGACACAGGATTCAAGAGCGTACGATGCAAGCTGCAGTTCGACTGACTTGGCATCACCACCCATCGTCCGGGGAGCTTTATTGGGCATCCTGTCACTCATCAACAAGTCATGCAGGCATTTAGAGCCAGTGCTGCCGTTTGACACTGCAGAGGAAGTGGTAGATTGCATTGTGGAACGAGTAGGGTCCTGCAATTTCGAGAATTGACCCGTACTCTTGGGCCTTTGCTTGGCCTTAAATTCCAACACCATCTTTACGTCCGACCAATGCAATGGATTACTCTGCATATGATCGGAGTCTGATGAGAAGACGACATCAGATCAGGTCACCGAATGGCGCCAGATGAACCATGCACGTCGAATGTGTCGTGAGAGCGAGCGAAGATGGAAGGCTTTGAACTTTTCTGGCACGCGCCAGCTGCCAAAATGTGGTTTACTAGGGTCGTGAAAAGCTGGTAATGTTCAACTTCAGATTTCTTTAAGGAGATATTGAATTTAGCGAGATGTTCGAGAGTCTCTGGGTCCTGGTATATTGCTTCCAAATCAACGTCATGCGGAGACTTGAATTCGAAAACACCCACAAGAAAATTTTTGAACACAATTATTGTTGGGTTTTTGGTATTGTTTTCGAGGAGAGGGTACAATGGGTCTTTATGCCGATCATTGGGGGCATTTCCCGATACATTCTTACTGAACGGCGTTGAGGAAGGTTGGGTGGATGGCGCGGTATTTGCAGGTGGCGGAGTGGATCGATTGAGATGATGGGTTGCGTGTTCGGCTGCATGTGGAGTGGTGTCGCCTATGGTTGTGTCTCCGGCATCATTTATTGGAACCTCGCTAGCGGTATCTGACTGATCGCCTGACCCGGATACTGCAGCAGTGTGAGGTCAGCGTGCCTGCTACAATCAAGTAAATCGCACAAACTTGCCATGCGAAGTGCTAGTGGTTGGATCGCAAAGAAACGGACGACCATTGGGTTTAGACACATTGATTGACGGCCCTATACTCTGTCCTGCTGTATGCTTCTTGTTGCTTGCACCAGTGCAGCTTCTACTCACGCGGTCAGAGGCAGGAATCACTGAATAATCTTCCGCGCGAAGGACTTCCGGGACGTGGTCGAGTATCGCGCAGCTATCATTCTTTGCTGCGCATTTGCATGCCGCATTGATGACATCAGATTCGCTCGCTCTGTCCGCCGATGGCCACGGATAGGACAAGAAGCGGGCGGATAACAATAGGTCACGCTGGTTCCCTCCTCAGGATAGGTTCCATGGCGAATATGAATCGAGAGAGTTTGGGTGACGGGAATTTTAAAGAATGCAGGCGACGTGCCGACCATGACAATGCCGGGTATGACCTAAGAAGTATAAGCTCTCAGAAAAAGGTCCACAAACTCACGAAACGACTTGCCTTCTCCGCCAGAGGGAGCCCAGCCGCTCCCCGTCCCGCACTATTCTCGCCGAAGGCCGCAACTGTCTCTGCTACAAGCTAAGCCTGCGCATTGACGGCTCACTGAGCTCTAAACGGTTGTCCTCCTGGACAAGGAGAAGAATATCGTTCTGAGACCGATCGATGATACAGACGTCGGTCTGTGTGCCTGTTTTCGCCGCAAATAAGAAACGAAAGGTCCGCCCGCGCATGCTCTTGACGAACACAATCCAGAAGCTTGAAGAGCTCACGACAAAGTCGTCCACGGGAGTTTCGCCCTTTTCGGGGATCATGGCGAGATCGAGATAGGTGATCAACTCAGCGTGGGGGGGTCCTGTTGCATGGCACCAGCATCAATATTGCTTGGCGGCTCTTGATCAACCAATGGTTATAGCAACTCCTGCGACGCGAAAAGTTGTTAGTCTTTCCACGAGCTACAGCGAATGTAACCTCACCTACTGGCACGCCAAAGAATGTGTCGGGGTCTACTTGATTGAGGCCAACGTGGGTGAGTCTGGTTCGTTCAGTCGCTGCCAGACATGATGGTGTTTGCGGAGAAATCCGGATGCACGTCTATGTTGCAGCCATCCTTGACTCTAACCTGCAGTGTGCTGAATCATCCTCGACATTATGCAGGGGTTGTATCTGCAATGGTTAGTGTGCTTTGCGAACTGGCGAGGCACAATCCCCAGTATTAGCCTCCCCCCAATTATTCGATATTCTTGCCAAGTCTTCCAATAATTCGATGCTGATTAAAGTGATCGTCCCTTATCATCCTATCTCCGGAATATTACAGCGTCTAATGCTTCTGCTTGCTTCATTACCTCTCTCGTATTCTTATCTTAGCTAGGTGCTCTAGCCCTGTTCGAACCTACTGCAGAAACAAATAGCAATAACAGAGCTCATCTCAACAACACTGGTGGTGTCTCTGCTGTACGAATGTGTGCACACTTGCATTATCGGTGGTATGCGGGAAGGTCCAAGTGACCAATCTCTGGTAAAGACGTCCACCGATAAACTGGCCGCATTTTTGCGCGACCCAGATCAGAACTGTGAGTTATGTTCGGGCCCCCTCGCATGACGAAGCATATATTGACGGTGTAGCAATGGAAATCAGTGAAATACATTTCGTTATTGGCGATGGCAAAAAATCGTTCCTTTGCACCCCCATCTCGTTTCCGCTCATCAAGATGGGATCATCTCCAGCATTGAAGATCAAGACAACAGCTTATGAATGCGCGCTCTTGATCTTGTTTCTTCCATGGTTCGTCGTTGATATGATCTATACAAACTGAATACTGACATTCACCGTCAGGTGACTGACTATAAGTTAGAGTGAATCGTCCAGAGACTACCCCGCACCGAGCCAAGACAGTGCGACATCCGCCCTCCCAAGTGCCGCCCAATCTCTCGCACGCACAGCAGCAGCAGCGGCATCCGATGTCTCTGGCTATCTCGGTAACCCGTGCAGATGCCTCACCCACACCCTCGATACTCACTTCCGCTTCCCGGCTCGAAGTTTCCTGGTGCATCATTGCCATGTGTCCTCGTGACGCATATGAGAATGTTACTGATTTCGAGTGGTATCTCTGCGCTGGTTGACCTGGCTTACGTTTCTAACGTGGGCTCTATTGGGCGCGATATCAATGACAAACTCGTCGATGTCGTGGTGAGAGTTAAGGGTGTGAGAGTGTTCGCTACTAGGCTGATGCTCCGCTTATTGAGCGATGAAATATTATTGGAAAATTGCCGCGATCCCACAAGTTACTCTGAAATTCTGTGGGCTACTGCATGGAGCTGTGGGGAATATTGCTTGTACGTGTCGATCTCATTCGGATTGGCCCCTGGCCTGCCATTCTTTCTCCGAGTACATTCACATTGCCGTGACAGAGCTAGCGAGCTCACAAGGGCTAGTCGCTCTTCTATTGCAGCCCAACGTTATGCTATTACGGGAGGTGACGATCGCAGTCTATTTACAGACTGCACTCAAAGTATTCAGGTACTGGGCGGCGGAAGTGTCCCAAGCACTGGGATGAGGGTTTGCTCCCAGAGATAAAGACCAAGTCGACAAGATGATTTCCAATCTCGGTCCCTTCACCACCAGTTCACACATTGAGGTGCGAGAGCGTGTGAGCCTCTCCCTCCCGCGATCCTTGCGTCGTCTGGCTGTATGCACTTTCTGAAACTCCTCTCACGTACTACTGCTCAGGCCTTAAATATCTTTCAATTGCCCACATTTATGAGGGCTGAGTTGTCCAAACATCAGGGAAAGTTATCGCCAAGTTCGATCTCAAACTTAGAATCATCTGATTCCTCTTCCCCTTTCCAGAACATCGTGGGCCGAACCCAACTTCCCCAAAAGTCTATATCTAATTCAACCGCTACATGTTCGAGAACTGAATGGTATTACGCCTCAACCACAGGCTAACGTTCGCGTTCCCGGGGGTCTCGGCCTTGAAATTTGAATCGTCCAACTTTCTCGCTCTAAAGTTGAAGACAGCGAGACCACCGCCACCAATAGTGAAGAGGATGTAGAGAACGCATTTCCTATAGCTAACCGTCCAAAGAAGAAAGGAAAGGGCAAGGCAGAAGACAAGTCTGTGAAAGGGAAGAGTAAAGGAACGAAGAAAAAAATGATCACTTGATGGCTGAGGGTCACATCGAAGACCCTGGAGATGCCACGGCGAGAGAAAAAGCAACGTAGGACTTTTCTTGCGAACTGGCACTAATCAGCTGTGCAATTTTTTTGTTAGCGTAGGGCTGAACGCATTGCCCTGATGCAGGACGATCCTTATTATCTTGTGGATGATCCACCTCCCCCAACCCCTCAAGATGATGATGTGGATTCGGCCCCCATTGTTCGTCTAGACGACATGCCGGTGGGCACTGCAGCCTTATTTAGTTCTGTGTGCTCCTTTCCCCATATGGAGAGCAGTTAACTAGTATGTTGCACTCCAGTGCGAACGCCTGCATTCGGCCCCGTGTCCGTTCCACCTCGGTCACCGTACACCCCCCTCCGCAGCGAGTCCTTAACCCCCGTTGTGGTCGATCGAGGTGGAGAGGTCCTGCAGGCACACATACTTCGATGTCAGCGACGCCCCCTGTGTCATTGCAATCTCCGACAATGCAGTCTTCGAGCAGCAGCGCAAGCAGGTTTATTACGAACACGAGACCTCTGAGTAGAGGTTTCCCCCCGAACGATTTGGATGATGATGATGGGGGGAAGAACGGGCAAGGTGTCAGCGCGCCCGAGCCGATCCAGGTAACCAAGGTCAAAAGGAAGGCACGGGCTCGATGTCTTCAGTTCAGGTAAAATCCGTGGATTAACTCGTTTTATTTCCACTTGTAACAACTAGAAGGCCAGTTGAAGAGGTGTAGTTCCTTTAGACAGATGATACTGGACGTACTTCCTAGTTGCAGTTTCCGTTATTTCTGGATTGGACAATCCAAGATCCCCTGCATCCAAAGGCTTTTGGATTGACTTGGACCAATACTGCTACGGGTGTATTAAAAGTGAGGGAAAAAAAAATGCAGAATACCAAAAATGCTAATCAAAGATAGTCCGCTAACACCTGGGAACAGCTACTCCTCGACGTGTTCCACCGACTTAACAATGTCACTCACGATTTCGTTGGTTTGACCATTTTGGTATCTGCGAGGGCTCGCTGCAAGTTGCTCAACACAAGACGGGCCTCCGGGGTTGACACCCTAGGGAAGAACTGCAGCAGGAATAATACTGAGACGAGTCCTTGGATGAAAAAGGGAGCAAATAGACTCACAGATGAAATGATGGGGAGAATGACCAAGTCTAACATTATTCGATCTTCCCCTCCCTCTTGAGATACTACCCTCACAACATCGTCCTCATCCTCGTCCTCAAGGGTGGAGCGGTCATCTTCCCACTGGTGGACCGCCGCGAACAGTCCCTAGGGGAGAATCGTTCAGCAGGAACCGGCCTTGAGCGATATTTGGGGGAAGTTCGCCTTTGGCAATGATGGCGGAGGGTAGAATAGACTGGAGTGTCGATGAGCCTGAAGACGTGGAGCCCATTGTTGCCTGTCGAGCTCGTCACTCCTGATCTCCACCATTATTCAAGTCGTTCCGCGATGGCCATGATAATGAGTATTTATGGGGGGGGACGATGGTCGCGGCCGGGCACCCATCGGTTGTTGCGGAAGACGAGCGCCAGCGGGTTGGGAGTTCGCAGGACTTGGGTCTACGGGGTATTTAGGCACTGCCGATGGCTCCGACGCTGGATTGAGGTTTGGGTGAAGTGGCAGCAGCGCCAACGGACCAGGGGTCTCACGCCCGAAAGTGGTTTGTCAAGCAGCATTGCGAACCGTCTCAAAGTCCCACAAGTCATCAATTTCCACTCCATCGCGTTCCCAGGGATGATTATGAAGCGATTGTGAGATACAAGCACGGTATGGTTAGCTATAAAGAAATGCGCACGAATCCTCAACATGATTTCCATCTTCCTCCTCTTGTCTTCCATCGCCTTCGGCCTTCCAGCGCTCATGCCGTTCGATGAGTAAGATAGCTTTTCTTTTTGGACATGCGGATAAACTTGTGCTTGAACAACTCTCGAGCCGTTGGGCGCTATTCGAACGGGCAGGGAGCAGAAAACCCGATTAGGGTGTCGTCAGTGATTCTGATCGCATGGAATAATAGGTATCAAGGAAAGGGTAACAGAAGACATACTTCACGAGGATCACGAGCTAAACATGCTGCTACAAAGTCTTTGAATGGTTTGGAGAAGTCCCCATTCGAGTATTGGGGATGGATTTTTCAGTATCAAGGATAAGGCCTATACCAAATTCGATTCGTTCAGACTATCCCCTGCATCTAACACTCGATGCCCAGCACACGTGAAACGCGGTCGCACCTTCATGGGGCGAAGCTCCGCGTAAGGGGATTCCCCCTTTGAAAACTCGATCGCAGTGATTCCCAAGCTCCAGATGTCCGCCTTGTGGTCGTACCCAGACTGCATGAGGGCCTCGGGGCTCATCCAGTAGGGCGTCCCGACAAAACAGTTCTTCTTTACCGAGAGCGTCCTGCTTAGTTGGCCAGAGGCCCCAAATAGTGTGAGGCTACGGATGATAATGGTATTTCCCCTGATGACTAAGCGGACGTGAGCGAATTCGATAGACCGGAGAGCCCTAGTTGCTCGGGTGAATTAGCAGGAAGGATATTATTAGAGAGTCCTTAGATCTGTAGGCGAGCCCAAGCTCGCCCTTTTATACTATGTACAAGACATTAAAGAAACTACAAGAGAACAGTGGAATGTTCGGGTGCTATACTACTGGCACCAACAAGAAGGATATAGAATGTTCCTCTTAGGTATATTATTACCATAAGAGGTGGTAGGGGAGTCGCGCTTGATACGGCGTTAAGTCCATATAGGGGTATTGCCACTTCGGGCTGATTATATAATTAACTCTTTATTTTTATTCCAACACCAAAGTCAGCCAGTTTGACTAAGTGGATGTTCTGTTGGCATCATAGCAATTGGTCAAGTTGAAGATGAGCCGATCTACCTTCTCCAGCAATCAGAACATTTGCAGCTATTATGAAGGTATCAAACTAATGTGACAGGCCACTGGAGTGATTCGGAAGACTATACCTTTGATGTCATGATGGAGTTTCCCCTTGATGTGGAAGTACTCCAGGCCTTTCAAAAGCTCCCAAATGATAATGGCTATGTATTCTTCGTGGAATACCCCAGATTTCATCTATAGTAATGGTTCATTGCTAACCCATACCAATGCAGGGATGAACAAACCAAATCAGAGCACGAACCACCTGAACAATACCCAACAATACCCTATTGTAAGTGAATAGGGTGATGGTGGTAAGGCCTGACCATACTAGAAGGGAATATAATATGCACACAGACATGATACCTTTATGGTCTTTTTGTCATTGCCTGCTGTCTGAAAGAATTCAATATTTCAAGTGTGCCATCCAGATCAAGTCCAACCAGCAGGCCTGCTGCAGTTCCTGGAAGAGATGATGCATGAAATGCATCATGCCACCTCATTATACTGTACTTACTAAACTGTTGAGCCGCATGGTAGTGACTGGAATTTCAGCTTCAATGTCAGCCTGAACTGTCGAAATCAGCAGTCAAATTAGGGTTAACTAATTTCTGTATAGGTATGGTCCTAGAGACCCTATTGTTTGGGATATCCTCAGGATGTCCTATTGACACTCAAGAGAAAAATGAATAACCTAGGACTTCCTGGGAGGTCCTGGGAGGTCCTGGGAGATCCTAGGGGATCCTGGGAGATCCTGAACAATATAAAAATATGCATTACAACAGAACAACTTCACCTTGTAACGAGTAAAGGCTGTCACCCATGCATGCCAGCTTGTACTCTTGCCTTAGGTGGCTGCTTTGTCCATACATGGCTGGTACTCTTGCCTTAGGTGGCTGCTTTGTCCATACATGGCTTGTACTGTTGCCTTAGGGCCTGTTTGGATACCCCAGAAACATTTCAAAGCAACACATTTCTCAATATAAAAATGGCAAAATGACCCAAAATGTTTTGCCATTTTTATATTGAGAAATGCATTTCTTTGAAATGTTTCTAGGGTATCCAAACAGGCCCTTAGGTGGCTGCTGTGAGCCTATGGTGCCAGCTTTGAGCCTGCCATTGTTAGTATGAGAGGATTGGATCAATCTTGTTTTTATTACATAATCCACATGATGTATATAGCTTGGGAATTCCTGATCTCCTATCAAGTTTTTCTTTTGCCAAGGCTGTGGGCCGCTCTGTGATACCTGGAGATTAACCCACAGTGAAGTGGTGTTCCTGTCTCCCTGGCTCTAATGTCCCCATGCTGCATGCACCACCCTCCTTGTGTCCATGAATCCCACCATGTGTGTGGATTCATCACATGACCAAACCCAAACTCATATTCAACCCCATGACACTGTATCTGAAAGTATAGCCTGTATTGACTTGAAGCTGTAACCTGCAACCATGGCCCCTGTGGTTAACCTGCAACTGAAACTGAAACCATACCTGTACCCTGAAAAAGTTACCTGACTGTATTGTGGCTGACCTGCACCCATAACCCATGATGCTGTTACACCTGATCTTCACCTATCACATGCACACCCTCCATTCCTTTGTACTGCCAGTGCAGATATCCCTTATGTAACCAACCCTGCCACTCTTTTTTTTCATTTGTTCCTGGTGGACTTTTTTTCCCATTCTGATTGAGACCTGTCCTCTGCTGTTGGGATTGGATCAGTCTCATCTTGATTATGTAATCCACATGATGTACAGTATATAGCTCAGGATCCCCTGACCCCCTATTAAGTTTTTCTCACTAACAGCCATAAGTCTGTATGCCTGCATTTAAAAAATGATATAATCTGTATTCTCATGAGATAACCACATTGATTATGCCAAACTGAAATGCATTTCATCAAGGTATTTTAAATGGAAATTCATATTAGAATAGCATTTGGGACTCTGGGGCCAATACACTTGTGTCTGAGGATGTCAAATTCAGATGTGGAATCAAGACAATTCTCCCCATATGCACTCTACAGAATACACCCCCCCTGCTAATACACCCCCCTTTGTTGGTAACACCCCTCCCTTGCTGGTAATACCCCCCCTTATTGGTAACACTCCCCCTTCCCTTGCTGGTAATACCCCCCCCTTATTGGTAACACTCCCCCTTCCCTTGCTGGTAATACCTCCCCAACCCTTATTGGTACCACCCCCCTTCCCTTATTGGTACCACCCCTTTCCCTTCCTGGTAACACCCCCTCCCTTCCTGGTAACACCCCCTTCCCTTCCTGGTAATACCCCCCCCCTATTGGCAACACTCTGTCAGGGCCACGCTGCAATGAGGGCACCAACATTTAACACAAATAATTCCAGCTAAGTCCGGTGTAAGTCCGGCTAAGTCTGACAGAATCCAGGCAAGAATGAGATAAGGAGGTTAGGGATGTCGGAGGAGTGGTCCAGCAGCCCAGAAGGGACTAGGCGGAAATGAGCACAGTGGTCCTTAAGCTTGTGGAGTCAACTGGATGATACTCAGAGCTGTAGTCCAGAGTAACAGTGGAAATCCTGAGATTATGTAATATGAATACGGAATACATGAAGGCTGACCTGTAGTCCAGAGTAACAGCGGAAATCCTGAGAGACCAAAGCTGGGGTCTCTGGACTTCGCTCTTGGACTACTTATACATGATGACTATACTACGGGGGAGTGATCGCTAAACTGTGGGTGGTTACAAGGGGGACAGGAACAGGAACAGGAACTTGCCCAGGGGACAAACCAGAAGCAATGGGAAATGAAAGGGAAATGAAACCACGATAGGGTTGGATCGGAGTCAAACCGGAATCAAGCTGGAAGCAAAGTGGACTTGGGCAAAGGAACTAAGTGGAGAACTGGACTGGAGGTGGGTGGACAAGGACCGGAGTGATCCAGAGTGGACCGGAGTAAGGGACAAACCCTGACACACTCCCCCTTCCCTTCCTGGTAATACCTCCCCCCCCTGCTGGCAACAACCCCCTTGTTGGTAACACCCCCTTCCTTTATTGGTACCACCCCCCTTCCCTTCCTGGTAATACCCCCCCCTGCTGGCAACAACCCCCCTTGTTGGTAATACCCCCCTTCCTTTATTGGTACCACCCCCCTTCCCTTCCTGGTAATCCCCCCCCCTATTGGCAACACTCCCCTTCCCTTCCTGGTAATACCTCCCCCCTGCTGGCAACAACCCCCCTTGTTGGTAACACTCCCCCTTCCCTTCCTGGTAATACCTCCCCCCTGCTGGCAACAACCCCCCTTGTTGGTAACACCCCCCTGGTAATACCCCCCTTCCTGGTAACACCCCCCCTTCCTGGTAACACCCATTCCTGGTAACACCCCCCTCCCTTCCTGGTAATACCCCCCCTTCTGGAGTTACCAACCTCCCCTAACAAACCCCCTTGGAATTAGACCCACCCCCCAGGCAAGTGGATTGATTGTGCTCCCTCGGTACCACTTAGAAGTGCCAGTACATAGGATTCTAATTACCAAGTAAGTGTGTAGTCTCCTTAGTCTTAGTGGTTAAGGTGGATTGCTGCTGTAATGGCATTGAGAGGTCCCATGTTCAAACCTGAGTGAGAGTGTTTGTTTTTGGCACCTTGGCTCTCATCACATGGGATCCACTGGCTCACTGCCCAGTTCAAACTCCGCAGATGAGCTAAGCAAAATTGAAACTCTGAAGATGAGGTAATCATTGACCTAACTCCCTTCTGTTATAGATTCCTAGGACATCCTAGAGGGACTTATCAAATTGGACCAACAACTATGTACAGTAGTAGTCACTAAGCCTGCAATGCATTGTGGTCAATAGACTCTCCAATAGTGATGTCAAACTTGACCACCAGGTCTATTTCACCATCAACACTCTTTGACGGATCATCATTGGAGCTCTCCAAATGTAAGGAACCCTCACTATTGTCAATTCAGTTCATTTCCAAGTGTGAAAGAGTAGCTCGACAGCAGGAATTTGAATGATGGGGTGGGAGAGTTGGAAGAATCCAAGGTTGGACATGTTCAGATGTCAGGGATGCTGTTGCAGTCTGCCATGCAGCTCCGAGCTCTTGCAGTCACACAAACTTCGAAGTAATAGCATCCTTCAAATCTGGGGATAGCAGTTAGTGGATAGGTAGTTCTATAATGGATAGTGATGCACCAGTCATGTACAAGATTGCATGTTGATATGCAGTATATTCCTCAGGAATACCAAGTTTGCATGGAAGCCACCTCTTCATCAGGAATCCCAACAGTCATCCAAAGCAAAGCCTTACTTTGGTAGCCTCTGGACACTCTGGAGTACACCAAAGCTTAAGCCAAAAGTTGATCATTTACTTTATTTACTTTGGACAGCTTTGGTTGCTTTGATTGAGGTCTTAGAAAAATATGGGGATATCAGAGACACCTGATCGGAGTCTGAAATTTTTCAGTGTTTCTGCTTGTTTGGTTGGCTTTGCATCTGTCTTCTGCTCATCAATGTTCAACCCACTTTTCCCTTCCTTCAACCTCCCTGCTTCCTTTCCTCTGTCCACCTGCTGTTGCTGTCACTTCTAGTAATGTCTCAGGCATGGTTTTTGTTGGGGTTGTGAGTTTATCCTGCATATTCCCCTGCAAGCTATGAGCTGCTGCTCCCCCCCCCTCCCTTACAAGTGCTTGCTCAGTGCTAACCACCTGAGGCAATCAACTTAGGGTACCTAGTTAGGTAGGATATTCTCTATAGGTACATCTTAGCTAAGTAGGTCTAATCTATATGAGTTTCCCTGGATTGCTCTCGGTTTTGTGCTTGAAAAATTGGGCTTGCTAGGGCATATTTCTTGGCACTGGGTCCCCCTCAAAAATATTGGGGGTTCGGGGGCGGTAGCCCCCAAGAAGCTCTAGGGTATTGAGGCCTGAGTAAGCCCAAAAATGGCCCAGGGAAGCCCTGGCCTGGCCTGGGTAAGCCCAAGTTAGGGCTGGGTAAGCTCTTGGTGCAGAATCAAATCTTCTGGTCTTACTTTGACCTTACAAGGTCACCCACCCCTACATTTGTCTCACCCACCCCTACACTTGTCTCTTCCCAGCCTCCTGCATGACCCCAGTGCACTACAAGAACCAATTACTGGATCCTGTCTCTCATTTATTACTATTTGGTCCTAAATATATCTAGCTATATGCAAATTTTCACAAAAAATAAAATAAAAAATTGTGACCAGTGCCTACAGGCACTGGTCCTCAGGTTTATTTGTGAGGGAGGGAAGAGAAGACCCAGGAGCCCATGCATACCTATTTTGGTGTGCAGGGGCTTCAAGGTTATTGCAGTATTCATTCTTGCTGGTACTAGACAAACCCCTGATCAAGAACTCCACAGCTCTGGATTAGTGGGGGGTCAGGGGTCTCTTACTATTGTCATTCTTTGTGTTTTCATTGGTTTTTTGATGTGGGGATAGCCAGAACCCTGGCCAACCTCCCCAATGTACTAGCCATGTGAACAGCACCAGCCCTTAGGCTGGCACTGTTCATGTCACATTTACATTGGTGGAAGGTGGGTACAAGGGACAAGAGAGGGGGGGACTGGTTCTTGGGCCCAGGTGTCGCCAGAGGGAGTACCTATAGTCCTATACAGCGGGATATGAACTCATTAGTAAAAAAATCAAAAGCAGGGCAAAAAGATTGGCTTTGGCCACTCTTTTTGCCCAGATGTATCTAAAAAATAATAGGGACTTACTTTATCACCAGACCCCAGTGGTTCTGGGGTCTGGTGGTGTGTCCTGGGCTTGTCAGTGTTGCACTATTTGAATGATGTTGAGTCTGGCAACTGCCGGAATGACTCAATGCCAGCAATCTCCCCAGCTGGCTGAAGCAACCACAAAAGGAAACAACACAACATAGACTAGGTAGAATAGATATTACAAGGCAAACACATATTGTGTCATCAAAATTGAATGTTTATTACAGAATATGAGGGGGAAAACCAAAACAGAGCAGGTTCTATGTGGGGCCTCTATTGACATACTCCCCCTACAGGCAAGATATGGACTTGGAATTTTCCATGGTGTATGATAATGTAACTAAATAATCATGTGCCAAAAATCAGCCCATTTGGTTGACTTATAGGCACTCAACTCCATTTGCAGGCAAAAAGGGAACAAACACCTACCATGAATGTGAAACACTCCACATTGGGCCCAAACTAGGTGGAATAAGCTTTTAATATTATAGCACTAAATATGTCCAAAAATATAATAAATTGGATCTGTGGAAGTAGCTGAAATTGAGGGGGAGGGGGAGGAAGATCAAAGTGAATTACATAAGATGTAGAGCAGAGGTGGCTCTGATATTTTGCCACCAGTCTAATACATACATGGGGAGTGCATACACAAAATATCAGCCTACCTGGACTCTATTTAGGCACTGTTCCACAGCACTCCCCCCTAACTAATAATTTCCTCCCCAGTGCCTTCCATCCATGCAATGGCCCTGAAAATTCATGCTTAGGTCATCCAAATACATTCATAACATTCCCCAAAATTTCAGATTCATGACTCCAGTGTGAGAGTTTCCATAATATTCAAGTTTTACTGACATACACCCTCCAGTTGGGGCACTTCCACAGCTCCAATCACTCCCATTTTTTGTAGGCCACACCCGGCCACCATTTGAGGCTCAGGCCCAAATTTTCAGCCCATTCTAAGCACTTTTGACATTGGTCACATGATCAGGATCTTTTCCTCCCCCTGCTTCACTCAGTGATCCAACTTGTATGGAGTTTGTTGCCATCTGTAGTAGTAGTATGTGACAGTGTATGATTCAAGTTTCAGGACATTTCATGCAGTATTCATTGAGTTATTCAAGAAACATCCCAGATCAATTCAATCCAGGGGTCTGAACAATGGTATTTCCACTAAATACCATTGTTCAGACCCCTGGATTGAATTGATCTGGGATGTTTCTTGAATAACTCAATGAATACTGCATGAAATGTCCTGAAACTTGAATCATACACTGTCACTACTACTACAGATGGCAACAAACTCCATACAAGTTGGATCACTGAGTGAAGCAGGGGGAGGAAAAGATCCTGATCATGTGACCAATGTCAAAAGTGCTTAGAATGGGCTGAAAATTTGGGCCTGAGCCTCAAATGGTGGCCGGGTGTGGCCTACAAAAAATGGGAGTGATTGGAGCTGTGGAAGTGCCCCAACTGGAGGGTGTATGTCAGTAAAACTTGAATATTATGGAAACTCTCACACTGGAGTCATGAATCTGAAATTTTGGGGAATGTTATGAATGTATTTGGATGACCTAAGCATGAATTTTCAGGGCCATTGCATGGATGGAAGGCACTGGGGAGGAAATTATTAGTTAGGGGGGAGTGCTGTGGAACAGTGCCTAAATAGAGTCCAGGTAGGCTGATATTTTGTGTATGCACTCCCCATGTATGTATTAGACTGGTGGCAAAATATCAGAGCCACCTCTGCTCTACATCTTATGTAATTCACTTTGATCTTCCTCCCCCTCCCCCTCAATTTCAGCTACTTCCACAGATCCAATTTATTATATTTTTGGACATATTTAGTGCTATAATATTAAAAGCTTATTCCACCTAGTTTGGGCCCAATGTGGAGTGTTTCACATTCATGGTAGGTGTTTGTTCCCTTTTTGCCTGCAAATGGAGTTGAGTGCCTATAAGTCAACCAAATGGGCTGATTTTTGGCACATGATTATTTAGTTACATTATCATACACCATGGAAAATTCCAAGTCCATATCTTGCCTGTAGGGGGAGTATGTCAATAGAGGCCCCACATAGAACCTGCTCTGTTTTGGTTTTCCCCCTCATATTCTGTAATAAACATTCAATTTTGATGACACAATATGTGTTTGCCTTGTAATATCTATTCTACCTAGTCTATGTTGTGTTGTTTCCTTTTGTGGTTGCTTCAGCCAGCTGGGGAGATTGCTGCATTGAGTCATTCCGGCAGTTGCCAGACTCAACATCATTCAAATAGTGCAACACTGACAAGCCCAGGACACACCACCAGACCCCAGAACCACTGGGGTCTGGTGATAAAGTAAGTCCCTATTATTTTTTAGATACATCTGGGCAAAAAGAGTGGCCAAAGCCAATCTTTTTGCCCTGCTTTTGATTTTTTTACTAATGAGTTCATATCCCGCTGTATAGGACTATAGGTACTCCCTCTGGCGACACCTGGGCCCAAGAACCAGTCCCCCCCTCTCTTGTCCCTTGTACCCACCTTCCACCAATGTAAATGTGACATGAACAGTGCCAGCCTAAGGGCTGGTGCTGTTCACATGGCTAGTACATTGGGGAGGTTGGCCAGGGTTCTGGCTATCCCCACATCAAAAAACCAATGAAAACACAAAGAATGACAATAGTAAGAGACCCCTGACCCCCCACTAATCCAGAGCTGTGGAGTTCTTGATCAGGGGTTTGTCTAGTACCAGCAAGAATGAATACTGCAATAACCTTGAAGCCCCTGCACACCAAAATAGGTATGCATGGGCTCCTGGGTCTTCTCTTCCCTCCCTCACAAATAAACCTGAGGACCAGTGCCTGTAGGCACTGGTCACAATTTTTTATTTTATTTTTTGTGAAAATTTGCATATAGCTAGATATATTTAGGACCAAATAGTAATAAATGAGAGACAGGATCCAGTAATTGGTTCTTGTAGTGCACTGGGGTCATGCAGGAGGCTGGGAAGAGACAAGTGTAGGGGTGGGTGAGACAAATGTAGGGGTGGGTGACCTTGTAAGGTCAAAGTAAGACCAGAAGATTTGATTCCACTGTGGAAGATAAAAACCTCCAGTATCAGAAAATGCGGAATCACACCACTTCCAGCCATTGGACGATCACATGACCAATTACAAAATTAATTATGGCTATGTGCAGAAATCGAATTCATTCTATAACTCCATCAGTTTTGATCAGAGAGGTACGCCCATATAATGCTTGGAAAGCTACGATTTACACCTTTTGAATGGTACCAAACACAAGTCAAACAGACCAAAACTGCACTATCCAGACCCATTTTACTATCAAAATCCGGAATTTCCAGTAAAAAACGAATTTCTCTGTCAGTTTGCATCCAATCCTCTTGGAACAACCGCGCCTAGGAAGATATGAAAAATCCGCATCCAGCGGTACCCAGTGTGCAAAGAACAGATCAAAACTGAACTCTACAGAATGATATTACTATCAGAATCAACACCCATCAGTAAAAAACAAATTTCTCTGTCAGTTTACACCAGATCTGCTCAGAACCACTGCACCCAGAAAGCTGTTAAAAATCTGCATCTAATGATACCAATAGTGTCTATTACGGATGCAAACTCCTGTTTCTGCATCAAATCCCATCCCATGCACTTGTCCCCATTATCAACCAGCAACAAAACACCTTAACCATTGGACTATGCCCAAATTAATCTCCAAAACCCAGAGATATCCTTTCATTTCACCTCCAGAATGCTCCGCATGGTCAGTGACCACATGCTCCAAGCATTCCACATGCTCAGCAAATTGGTGACATCACCCCCCCTCATGATTCCTTTTGTTCTCTTTATGAATGACATCACTATGACATCACACTCTATGGATTACTCAGCTATGACTGCATTATGACATCATAGTTTTATTAACTCTTTTGTTCTCACATATGACTCACCCATGAGGGAGTCATATTTCTTAAACACAGCCACCTTCAGAAAGGTATAAAAGCTGGTAGATTTCCTGTATCCCCCCATCATCTCCTCTCTGGAAATCATCACTGTCAACCACTGTCAACTTTTCTGCTTGCCTCTAAAGAACAGTCTATCTATAAGCCATCTGGAGCTAAGTCATCTTCAAGGTTGTTGAGACAAAGCCACTGGTAGCCCTCTACACAAATCACTAAAGCCAAGGATAGTTGCAGGACCTAAGGTTAGAGTTGCTGGACATCCAAGGAAAAGTAAGCATAACAAAATACATATCAGGTTTTTGAAGAAAGAAGGAAGAAACACACTAACAAGACTAACCAAGCACTGACCAGTCTGTAGCCCACAGATATCCACATTTTGACCAGGAGAACGTAAACAAGAGTACACAAATATCAGTAAACAGACCAACACAACACAAATGATGTATAAGCCTTTCTACAAACATCCCCTGTGTATAAGCCTTTCCACAAGCATCCTACACAATGTATAAGCCTTTCTACAAGCATCCTACATGATGTATAAGCCTTTCTATAAGCATCTCAGATGATATATCATTGACTACAGCCAGTCCATATCCCATCCTATTCTCCACTGAACACCATACACATCTTGAAGAGTGTGATCAACCATTGAAGTGAACCAACCCAATGAATAACAACAGAAATACAGTCTCCCATCTACACACTGGCTGAACCAGATTTTTATTTGACAGTCATTGGAGCTCCCAACCCTTCTTCTATAACTGGTGGTCCTTACAGGGATAACTCTCACTTTGATAAACCTTTCACCTCTCCAAAGACATTCCACACCAACAATGTGACAACATCCACAGACTCAGAAACAATGGCCAGAGTAGCAAACCCATGAGCTATGCCATGGCCTACAGGTAGAGATGCTCTGCATTTTAAGGGAAAATGTCTCAACAACTTCCTCCTTGACTATGAAGCTTGCTGCGATGAAGCTCTCTATGATGACCACAAGAAGTGCAAGAACATTATACGATTCTGCAGCAACAAAGAAGCTGAACTTCTCAAGAATCTCCCAGAAGTTAAGAACCCAACAACCTTTGAAGCCCTGGCTACATGTCTCAGGAAACTTTATGGGCAGACAGACAGGCGACAATGATATACTTGAGAACAACTAGCAGACTTCTGTCAACAAAAGAGAACGATTGTCAATGAGGCAGACCTGGACAAATACTATCGCAAATTTATCACTCAAGTGCAGTGTCTTGATGAAAAGAAAGTCCTAGCCAAGCGAGACCGAGATGACCTTTTCTGGCAAGGGATTCCATGATGTCTCCAGAAGATCGTACTCCCATTGTTTCGCTATGTCCCAGGATTTGATGACACAAAACCTTTGGACTGCACAACAGCCTATGACACTATGAAGACCATACTCAAAGAGGATCTCTATTACAACTTCAGGCATCTCAACAAGGATAGACCATGAACCACACAAAGGCCAAGAAGTCTAAACCTAGGATCAGTTATTACAAATCACGCGGCAGATATAGCGACTCCTCAGACGAATCAGAAGCCTCAGAAAGTGCAGAGGAAGACAGCAGCTCTGATAGCGAAAGTGAAGAAGAACCAGTGGCCATATCACCTTCCTCCATTAAAAAGGTCTCCACCAAATCAAAGCCTATAGTCATCCCATCACTTCGCAATGTGACAGAACAAATCAGCGACCTCACACAATCCTTTAACAAGATGAAAATCTACATGGCACAGTCACAGCAGAATGGGCAAGCTCCTAGTCCTTATATGCAACCTACCCATCCAGAAATGCAGATACAAGGAAGTCCAGCTACCTATCCTAACAATCAGCCACTTGGATCTAATCATACCCATGGTCCTAACATGTCTGCTGGTGCAACTCTCTGTTGGTTCTGTGACAAGACTGGAGCACATAATAGTTGGAATGAAGAACTGCCCAGATGCCCAGGCTATGGTTTGACAAGGCATCATCAAGTACTCTATCGAAGGAAGGCTTGTGAAGATGGATGACACCCAATTGCCACAAGGAATAGCAGGAAAGGGAGGAATCAAACAAGCCATCATGGACGACATCAAACAGGATCAGAGAGGAATCTTCTCATCAACGAACCACTGGAGTGATCAGTATTGTCGACAAAAATGGACGCTCTCCCTTCACAATGACTCGTATGCAATAGCAGCAGGCCCTTTATATCTGCACCAGCTGCCAAAATGAACAAACCTGATTATCATCATAACCCAATGGGAGATAGAACCAATCAACATCCTAAACATCGAATGTATGTTGATGTGCCTCTGCATGGCCCAACACAAGACAAACCTCCTGTTAACCAGTCCAGACTCATTACCAATGAACCCAGAACCAGTACTACCAGCTCCAGAAAATCCTCTGTGACCAAGTTATCCACCTGGAATACTGCCCTCCTCAGTTCTGAATGAACCTGCTGCAGAGAAACCTGCTCATCAAAGACCTCATCCTTCTCAAACCAATCCCCAAGAAGAAATGATAGACATCGAAATAGCTCGACCAGAAAAATCAATTCCCAAGAATCCTCCAACATATCATTTTACCATGGACTTTCAAGATGCCTGCGAAGACAAAGAGATAGCAAAGAAGGTGCTAAACCAAACAGTCAAAATAACTCTTGGAGACTTCCTTGGAACAGCCCATGGACCTGCCAAAATACTTGCAGCTGGACTAAAGCTCAAACGCAAATATAATCCTAAACATCGAGAGCCACTCACAGTCAATCATGCTACTCTAAAACCGTGTTTTCCCACAATGGAAGCCTCTGACTATGACTCTGATGATGAAGCTGAATTGGAGGACTACTACGATCTTATGATGACCAAAGACCTTGATGAAGAGCCATATCCACAACAATCGCAAAATCATCATCGAGCACAAGTAAATCTTGTAGGAATCCTTGGACCAAACCCCTTATTCACTATGGACACAGGAAAGATTGCAGCCAAGGCCACAGGACAAAATGGAACTAAAGACGTTGTACTCATGATTGACACTGGATCTGAATTAAACCTCATCTCTCAGGAAGTCCAGCAAAGGTTAAACATCCCAATAGACTATGATGGACAAAACTGGTCATTGCAAGGAATCAACAGTGGACCTGAACCCCTAGTTGGATGCTGTCGAAATGTTCCAATCGAAATAGGAGGAATATGATTTGATCACACTTCTTTGTCAAAAAGGGAAGCTTCGAAGGCCATGACATACTTCTTGGACAACCCTGGCTGGTAGGAGTTGGTGGCTCAAATCAAATATGAAGGAGCTATGAACGGAATCCATGGAATGGACATTCAAGTCTATGAAAAAGGGAATCCATCAGGATCATCAGTCTCTCTCCATGCCCTTATGAATGAATCCAAGAGAACAGGACCAACTCGTTCTTGCAGCAGCAGTGATACACCAAATGAATGGCCTCCAGATACGAGCAACCAGGTCCAGCGCAGCCGCAATATCAATATAAAAACAAATGGAGTATCATTGGTTTGAACTGCACCCAAACCCCCACTACAAAATTATGAATACTATCACACAGAGGCAACCCCATCTGACCAATCATTACAAGGAAACTCGCCATTTGTTCCAATGTTTGGCAGGGAATTGTCAGAGGCCTTATGACTCCCAGAAATGCACACAAAGGATTTCAATCCAAGCACAAACAAGTACCTCATGGATGCCGTCATAAACAAGGAAAGCATATCTGCACAGTATCTTCACAAACTTGGAAATCGTCCTCTGCAGCATCAGGAAATCAGCTTGAGGACAACCTTGTGCACGTTTACAACAAATTGAAGCCAACCCTCATCCGAAAAGGCAGAAAACTTCAGCTATCGCATTGGCCAAGTCATCAGGAATGCTAAGAAGACAAAGTACAAGACTGTGGATAAGAAGAAAAATCCAATACCCCTAGGAGTTACTCGAAAACCAGTCATTCGTCTTCCCTACAAGGATCTTCCATTGATAATGCCTCTCATTCTCCCCACGCATCCCCCAGCTTGAAGGACTTCCAGTACACCAAGAAGCTTACCCCAGAATGAGTCAAAAGATAATTGACAATATCCCCCAATGACTTCCTTTCAGAAGAAGAACTGGACTTGCTGCTCTAATGTGGTTGCTCCAAGGAAAGGGGTCTTGCATTTGATGAATCTGAACGAGGGAATTCTCAAGACAGAGTACTTCCCAGATTATGTTATGGAAACAGTCCCTCAATTCCATGGGAACTGCCTCCTATTCGTCCACCAAAAGCTATTGTCACCACCACTCATCAAGATGATTAAGGAATCAATTGGCAGCTGGGAAGTACAAAACATCGTGGTCCTCCTATCATTCCAAATGTTTGCCAGTAGCAAAACCTAAAGGAGGCATTTGAATTGTACCGATTTGCAACCCCTGAATGCCAGTTTCAGTTAAAGACTCAGGATTGCCACCAACATCAATGACTTTGCAGACAGGCTTTGTGGGACACCTCGGTCTATATTGTCGCAGATCTCTATGCAGGGTATGATGGGATAAACGACTGGCAAAGAATCCCAAGAACTCACAACAAGCGATTCACCATTGGGTCCTGTAAAAGCTCACAATGCTGGCCCGAAGGGTAACACAACTCCATGCAAGAATTCATGCAACAGTTACACAACATGATCAGGCCTATGATCAGATGAGCTGAGCTTTGTGGTGACCAATGACTTTGCAGACAGCTTTGTGGGACATCCGGTCTATATTGTCGCAGATCTCTATGCAGGATATGAATGGACGACGACTGGCAGAAGAACCCAAGAACTCACGACAACGAGCGATTCACCATTGGGTCCTGTAAAGCTCACAACACTGCCCCAAGGGTACACAAACTCCATGCAAGAATTCATGCAAACGTTACACAGCATATCAGGGCCCT